>UELU01143225.1:309816-466005 GCA_900490025.1 Megastigmus dorsalis
CTTTTTGAAAGCCCTGTATAAACACTCTTTAGTTCATTATGGGGATAAGATACACTTTCGTAAGCAAAAATTTGTTTTAGATTATAAGGAGCGTCTTGATCAAAAGTATTTTTATTTATAATTTTAAGAAATATGTTTTACATTTTTTGTCATAAATCTAGATTGTTTTTATAAGCTCCACCCTTTGCAATATTTCTATAACTAATTATACTATGGAAAAATGTATAGTATATCATTTTAAATACGTCAGTTTGCATATAGTCACAGTAATTTCCAAAAGTAACAAGTACTGTTTTTTTTTTTAATATTTAAAGATAGTTTGTTTAGAACTAACCAAATTGTTATATCATCTAAGTTCAACATTTTTTCCCAAGTATCATCCGTTGAGATAATAGCTGTATCATCAGCACATGCAATAGTATCTTCATTTTCGTCTTTCAGCAGGTCGTTAGCATATATTATGAATAAGAGTGGTCCAAGTACTGTACCTTGTGGCACATCTGAAGATATTGTTTCATAGTTACTTTTAATCTTTCCTATTCTTACTTTTTGTCTTCTGTTGCTTAAATAGTTATCTATGAATTTGTGTGCACCACCTCTTGTACCATAACATTGTATAGTTTGTCTGTAGCAGAATTAATGGCATGGTTGACAGTGTCAAATGCCTTAGCCAGATCAAGGGAAGTAATTGCTATCGGTTTGGTTTTATCTAATTTGTCATGTATGAAGCTGGTTATACAACTAAATACATCTTTAGTATCTTTCAAATTGTGTTTTTCAAAATATAATTGTAATCTGATATAAACAATTTTTTCGAATATTTTCGCTAGATTAGAGATTAATGATATCGGTCTATAATTTGATATTTCTATTCTGCTGCCAGATTTGTAAATGGGCACTATCTCAGCTGTTTTTAAAGCAATCGGCCATATTGATTTTTCAAGACATAGATTAAATAATAAGATATGATAATTTCATTAGTGCTTTGGTAGTTATGTTATAAACTCCACCATTTTTTATTTTTATATTTGTCATCAGGAGCGAGAACTGCTAAACCTCATGAGTTTCTCAGTACTTTTTGCTCCAAGATGCATTTACTAGTCTTGATATCATTATACATTGCAGACATTTCTCTCCGAGTTCGTCTTTCTAAATAGACAAATTTAAAATTAGCATATATAGTCGGATCTAACATTTTGGGTTGAGATGACGATTGGCTTAAGTAAGAATCTGTTGTATGCGTCTCAATCATGCCATCAGGATGTCAACAGTTTCAATAGCATAAATTATGGATGCTTGTTCAGTCATTCCTGATGAGTTAGTAGTGCTTATCAAAACCGTGCTCAGTCTTTGCTGAACATGATGAACCTGATTTCAATCTTATAACATCTTTGCCAAGTGATACTAATGCGAAGGAATCTTTCAGAGTTATTTTTACTGTTGTTTCAACATGGACGTTACTCCGTCTACCAAACTGATTGGAGTGAGTTTCACAAAGATAAGCTGTTAGCACTCTAGTTGTAGTACTATTCACAGCTAATCCAGTGACAATGAATTTTCCCATATAAACAGGATAGTAGAGGTCTTAATCGCATTTGTAGATTCTTCTTGTCCTATCGGATAACAATATGTCTCTAATGCACCATTACCGTGGCTATGCCTATACCACAGCCTAATACCATATACCACAGCTATCACTAACCTATCAGTAACCATTGTGAATGTTCGTCTAATCACCGTGAATAAATAACGAAATTCTTTAATCGGATGCATATTTGACAACTTTTTCATCTTAAGATATTAATTGTAACGTCCATTTTATATATACATATATATATATACATATTATACATAGTAAAATACGCTAAGTGCTGCTACTCGTTTAAAGAAATTGCTTTACACTGCATAATTGATATTTGTGTATGTTATATAAGTGCGTATATTTGATATACATATTTATCGAGTATATGTACGAGGTGCATCTGCAACATTTTTTGTTATTGTCGATCGATGAAGTTTGTGAAACATGTGTTTTATTTATAAGTCAATACGAGAGTATAATGTACCATGTGCCTGCAAATAGTTGTAACTTTTATAGATGTCTCATTTAGGGGATATATGGCACTTTTATTCAGGTTTTATCAATAATACCATTCGGTACCGAGTTTATTCCAAAAAAATGTTACTTACAAAGAAAAATTCACCAGCCATGTATCTCCAGAACGAAATGCCATAACTTACAGTTGTCACCAATGCATAGTAAAAATCTAGTGATTAAAGTACACCGAAGTATAGTTTGTTTTTCTCGCGCCGAGAAAAACGGATTAGGATTTCCGTGCACGTGCCTTAAATAACGAGACAAAGCTAAAGCTCGCTTCCTCACGTTTTTCTTTTACCTCCAAAAGATAATAATAGTGAGAAGTGCGGATAATATACTTTTAACCAGTTGTGCTTAAAAAACGAAAAACCTATATTTTTTAATATATTCTATGCAAATTATATTATATGTATAAATAAATATATAAATATATATATATTTTTCAAGCAATTTGAAAAGAAAAACCTTACGAAGATAATGAGACTTCCACAAGCTCTACAATTTATAATAGTAATTATTACGATATGATGACATACCTCAATGTAACTTACGAGCAGTTACCTCTTATAAAGTGCGTTTTGCGACTGATTAATTACCGTCTTACCCATTGTGATTCATATATATTTTTTTCTCGTTTCGACGCATGTGCTCTGTTCTATTTTGACAACCAGTTCTTTTTTTTTTACAAAACGAAAGGCTTATATTTATACCAGTTGATGCGAACCAGTGTTTACGTATATGTTAAATGATAATCTAAATTCCGTTGATTAGTAAAAATGCAAAAATGTATTATTTTTATTGATAAAATATTATATACATACAGCCATAATGTATTCAAAATTTATAAAATAATAATGAATCGAAAAGTAATTATTTGGCGTTATCTTTTTTTGGTTGCCTTTAAAATCTGTTTATTACATTAATCTTATGTTATCGAATATCGATAAAAGTATAAAAAAAATAATACTATTGCGATATATCAGGCATTAGTTTAATTCATTTCCTTCGTGCGTATTTTCACTTTGTCTCCTATACTTCGTAGAGGCCGCAAACTTTGTTTGCAGGGACTGCTTTATCTGAAAAAAAAAAACAATAAAGTTTACTATTCGAGATATGCAGATTTGTTGAATTTCCCATTAATTTCTGGTCGAAATCTTTTTCATGTTTCTTTAAAAAGTGAAAAGTAAATTACCTATCATTTTTGGATAAGATAAATTCAAATTGTTCATAATGTGTACGAAGTCCTCGAGAGACTTGGTTAGTCTGGGATTGAATTGTCGCTCCTCACCTACAGTCGTCACCATTCGCCCATTGTAATCGTGCGCCGGATAGAGTTTGAAGTTGTCCGGTAAAGTAAATATTACCGAGTGCACAGATTTGTACAGAGTTTCTGCCGAGCCGCCCTGCAAAACAAGTTTCTACGTTTCACGATATCGCTCGAAGGATTTAGAAAGTAAATGCATTTTTGTGAATTATCGTAAAAATGGCAGAGGTTTATTAAAGTTAAGTATAGGAATATATTTTCACCGTGTATATCAAATAAAGTTATTGGCACAATAGCCTGCGGACAAAGTACGCAATGCACTTGAAAGTAGAAAAAGCCTAAAATAGTCAGACAACTGCAGGATTTATTACAACCACTGTGCAAATGCAGTCGAATCGCTACTGCAGCGCCGCCGACTCACCTGAAAATCCGTTCTACCGCAGCCCCGTATCAGCAAAGCGTCACCCGTGAACGCGATTCCTTGCTCCTCGCAAACATAAGTCATGCAACCTAACAAACATTTATCACTTTATTCATACGTTCGCGGAAACAATGCAAGCTTTAAAAATTTCGTCTATAAAATCATTGACGGGTTAGTCGGACCTTACCAGCCGTGTGCCCAGGCGTCGAATGAGCTTTCAAACTGTGCCTGCCAAATCGCACTGTATCGCCAGGCATCAAATGTATATCCGCCTGCGCTCCGCTTTCCAATGATATCACAGATTTAGCTCCGGGCAGTAGCTTTTTTAACTTCCCCGTGCCGGTTATGTGGTCCGCGTGCATGTGTGTATTCACTAGTCATTTTTTTATACCATCAGTTAAAAATCAATTAATAACGAAGAAACCATCGTGTAAAAAGATTTATTTATTTATTATTTTTAAAAAAAGAAAAGAAATAAAGGATTGACAACTATGGTTTTGTTATTAAATAAAAAAAATTGTTTTTCTCTATGATAAACAATAATAACCAAGACGTACGTCATTCGTAATCCAAATGAATTCGTAAAGAATTCGCCAAAAGAATTATTATAATTCTTTTATAGGAATTAAAAAAAGAACTCTTAATGAATTCATTGTATTCATTAAGAATTCTTTAAATAATATTTTTTATTAAAAATTTGATCGTAAAATATATTTATAACATTCGTAAGGAATTCGGGTTATATCCGATTATTCGATTTAATAGACTAATAATACTATTTGTGAAGAATTCTTTTTTCTTTTAGTGTATTCATATAAAGTGTTAAATGAATCCATTTATGAGTTCGGAAAGTGTACACTCTATGATTTTTTTAAGAACGCTTACGAAAATAAATTTAAGAATCAATTACTCCTAACCGAAATTTGAAAAGAGCTCTTTTTCAACTCATTATTTTGAGCATTTATTCTTTAATGTAATTCAAATGAGCACCAAATAAGAATTCTTATATTATGTCACAGGAGTTCCTACAAATTCATAAACAGTTCGCTAAGAGCTCTTTATGGATACGTAATGAAGTTAATGACAGTTGGGCTTTCTGTGATGCCAATAAGAAGAGGTGGTATTATTCTGTCTTATGCGCGTGTATCGATTTACAGTATCGATTTACCAAAGCCCAATGATTCAAATGCTGTGTCTACAAAATTTGAATGGCAGATAGTGAAAGCTTTCAAAAAATAGTAAAAAATATGTAATTTTTATAAATATTAATGAAGCTGATAATCACTTTAAAAAAATTGTAAATATTACAAATATATTTTATATTTGAAATACATGTACTATCTACATATTCGCTTCGGCCAAACATGGTGGCGACGTCTATAGCGGAGAACGCCAGCATTAGCAGGAGAAAAATTTATATTAATTTATATGGAGATTGGTTAGTAAAAGTTCTAATTAACAAAATAGCAGAAAATATTAAATGTTTATTGTTGGTAAATATAAAATCCTGTCATTATAAGTATTATTTAAAATAGAAAATACACGAAAGTAAAGTTATCTGTACATCAATTTTTATGAGTGTGCTGTTTATTTTGAGGTTGCTCGCGGTGTTTAAGTTTTTAAAATTTGAAGCTTTCAATCCCACTTTGAATTCTTTGTGTTTCTTTTACATTTTACAATTAATTTTTTTTAATTCAAAATCTGACATTTGAAAAAATTAAAGTAATAAGAATTTTAGTTAGTTTTTTATAGTTGGCATGTATCTACTTAAATGAAAAGCTCACGCGTATCTTTTGTACTACAAATAGGGCGAAGAATAACCATGACTTTCCAATAAAATTTATGAGGTAGTTGTTTGCTATAATTATATATATATTTATATATATATATATATCCACACTATATATTTCTTAGATGTACTATATAAATATATATGACGAATTTTATTCGTTAATCATATATAATTTACTCATCGCTTAAATAGATTATAATGTTAGAGCCGAAATGAAAAATTTTGAGTTGTCATTATTGCAGATAAAAATATTCTAGTAAAACTCACTTGCATATTTCAAGATGAGACCAAGCTCCTTTACAATTTTTGAGTCTCGTTCGGCCCATTCAACCACTGGATCGATTAATACTGACTCTTTTGCTTCAACATCGGCCAATAAATATGTATAAGTGCTCGACACAGGATCAAAAAACTAAAATATTTCAAATTATAAAATGTTTCTGAAAATTTTTAGGCACGACCGATACATTGATATATATAATATATATATATATATATACGCTTTTTTATATAAAAATGTAATCAATTTTCTATTATAATACTACATTTCACATCATGACAAAAAAGTTCGAGGGCGAAGTGCGAGTATCACTATGCAGCGGTCGTGCCTTACATGAAAATAGAGAAGCGATAAGACGCTATAGAAGGCCGAGTGGCGCGCTACCTATTGTTAAATTAAAATATTTCTATACTTAATTCATTCTAAAACGATCAGTACTATAATTGCAGTTGTTTTTGCCGCCTTTAAAATTATCGATTGTTGATAAGAACGAATATACGTATTATCATACGTCAATAAGTAGCAAAACAAGGGTAATCTAACCTCTAGATAAGATAAATAACAAAATCTATTTTCTATAACTTAATCTTCAGTTATATAAATGAAAATACATATAAAAATAAAAAAATAAAATTTTTAAATATGGGTAAGCTATATTAAAAATTAATGTTTTTTATACCTATTTTATTATAAAAAATTACCTGTCTAAATAAAAAATCTGGTGATTGGCTTACACCCTTTGTTACTGTTGCATAATGTTTCGACATTATAGAGAGTAAACGCAAAAATTTTGTCGATAAAAACATTAGAAAAATAAAAAGTTCCTCTTTCAAAAACTGCGTTAACAGCTTTACCCTCCCAACGAATCGATTATTTAATATTTCCTAAACTGAGATAAACATGTGCCACGTACAGACGCACTATGTTTACTTACGAACGCCAACAAAACTGTACTGTCACGGGATCAGCAAAGTACCTGCTAAACGCTAGTTCATCCCAATTCAATATTTATTCTGTCTGCTAGGTATCTTAGTTCCAAATTTTTCCACTCATGTACTTTGTGGCGCCACTTATCAATTAACATAGCTAATATATATACATCTGAGATACTTGTTAGTCGGGAAGTAGAAGTTATCTTCATGATCTGCAATGCAAGGTCTTGAATTTTAAGTATCTGGCGTAGCTTTACGTTTTTTTTAAACTTGACTCTTTTGCGGGTAGCACTGTTAGTTTTAAGAAGTATTTTTGTGTTCATGAATTTGATAATATTGAATGAAAACAAATATAGTTAGGGTAGACCACTAATTTTAAAATAGATTTAGAAAAAGCGTTACTTTTAAATTTTTACTTTCGCGCTAAGTCATAATGAAAAATTTGCTAAAAATATTTTTATTAAATACAGTTACAATATTTATAAAATAAATATAAATTCTTTAAAACCTTATACTTAAGTACTAATTTAATTAATGACGTTATATATCGTGAAAAAGATTATTGTTTATTACACCTTTTTTGTTACAACTTATCTTACATTCATCACTATACATAGATTTTAAAGTTTGCTTAACATTATGCCTTCCTTATTATTACATTTTTTTAAATTTCAGATATAAAATAAAATTTCTTGAGTATTTGCACAATATTATAATATTGTGACAACTAATCAAATATACTTCAACAGCATGTAAGAAAATTCTTTAAAAAAATACATTTAAAACTAAAACTTATTTACTGTTTAAGTAAGACATTTTATTATTTCTTTATCTAAAATGTGTAATAAAGAGGATAAAGGTATGTCTACAAGGTCAATTGAATAAGAATGATCAACTTTTTAACTTGGAGTGCTTTAATTTTCTAATAATTCCAATTTTTGAAAATAAGCATGTCTGTTCTTTGTAATAAAACTTAAAGGCTACGTCATAATTTAAAACAAGGTTTACAGTATCGTTCAATTTAATAATAATAAAAAAAACACATCTTATGCACAAATAAAGTCATTTACAATAATTTAATGAACCATAAACTTCACTTAAACAATATCATTGAACATTAGTACTTCACAAAATAAGTATATATAATAATTATTAAAGATTTTAACACCATTGTTTTGACTTTACAACACCATCTAACCACATTGTGCAAAACAAAGAACAATTGCAATAACTGTCATACTTAAAAATTCGATTTTGTGTCCTTATTTTTTTCAATTGATTCCTATTTTTTCTTGTCATCAAAATTCACATTAATGTGAAATTCGTGAGCTTAATATCCTGTAATTGTAATGTACAAATTTGGGATTTAATACAACACTTGATGCATACTCTTGGTCAAATGCCCAAGTAACTGCAAAGTATAAATGCACCACAAATGCTTAGAACTATGAAGATGAGGAATAACCAAAATGGTAATGCATCTGAAAAATAATATATACAAGATAAGAAATTACGTAACTTAGAAGTGCAACTAATGATAATTAGGGTATTATGATTAGGATATTTTGTTTAGAATGACAATCTATATTAAACATTTTAAATGAAACTATATTTTTTTTCAAATTTCTTTATAATTTAATAAAAATTATTAAGAATAATTTGTTCAATTCAAGACTTAATTTAAATAAAAATTATAAACTTACGTCTGTACGGTATGCTGTGAATGCATATCTTGTTGTCTACAGAACAGCTTATAACGGCAGCTTCAGCATTACTAGTGATTGCTGGACCATCAAGTTTAGTGGGCAAGAATTCCAGATTTGTGATAAACATATTGTGCGCACCGGGCACATGCAGTACTTTCTGCAGGCTAAAGGCTATAAACATATCTACAGTGCCGGAGGACATTGTGCCAATGGCCACAAACTTTCCATCATCCGAGACAGCCAGCTCTGATAAATTTTCTTTGTATGTCACCGCTTTCTCCATTGAACCAGATTCCACATTCCAGAGTTGCAGAAAACCATAGTGGACCTTACTCCTATTTCTCCTATCTCTCGCTGGTAGGGAATTCGATATGGTAAAAAGTTCTTGGGAGTTTGTAGGGTTCTCTGCAACTGTTTTAAGAAAACGACATCTTTTGAAGATGGATTTTTCATCTGCTGATGGACTCCAACTTAATTCCTTGGTTTTTGAGCCACTAGTTACATCCCAAATTATTAATTTACCATCTTTGGCTACTGTTGCAACCTGTTTACTTTTGGGACTGAAGTCGATATCGTCGATTTCTTTATCATGACCCTTTAAATCGTGGAGTTTGGTGATTTGAGGAAAGTGCCACAAACGCACATATCCATCAGTTCCACCAGTGGCCATAACATTCCCACTGGGACTTATTCTAACAACTCTTTGTATAGGTTGTGCAATTCTAAAAGGAACAATATTTATATTACATAAATTAGACAGCTATATTTTAAAATAATCAAAAATTAGTTGTAATAAATCTATTGAAATTTACCCAAAGTCTGTTTGTACACTGTCCGCAGGCTTAATAATTAGTTGCAGCTTTTTATGCTTTGCTTTTGATTCATCGTTCCTAATTTCCTCAACATTTTCCCTCTTCAAAGGTATCTCTTCTTTTTTTTCACTTTTCCTTCTTTGTCTTAATTCCTCTCTACTTGGAAAACCAGTCTTTTTTGGAATTTCCCCATTTTCTGTGACTACTACTTTTGCTTGTATATTGTACAATGAACAGTGACTTTCTTGACCAGCAACTAGCCACATTCTTTTTCCATCATTGTGTGTCGCACTGTTCATAACAACATTGGGTCCAGTTTCATAGCGAGTAACTTCTTCTGCTATAAACTGTGTTCCATTGTGAGACAGCTCGAATATTTCCTAAGAAAGTTAAAAAAAAAAGCATAAATCATATTTCTTGAATTGTTTTTAAATATTATTTATATTTATTTACAACCATAGTGAATTTCTGTTGTATATTTTACCTTTAGACTTGTATTTTCTAACAAAATCAAATTTATACTTTAGCTATTAAAAATTGAATATCATGAATTTTGATTACAATTGATTTACATTATTTTAAATAGTTTAATAAGCAGCAAGTGTTAATATAAAATGGAAATCATTGTATATTATTAAAGAATGTCTTATATAAAGATTCTATAATATTTAGAAAGTTTTAATTTTTTGGTATGCATAATTAAAAGAAGCTGTAGCCTTGTATGCTAACTGTAAAAAAAATGGATAACTCAAAGCTTTAACATTGTATGTAAGATTGTAGCAGCTGTAAGTAATCTGAATCATATTTTTATTACACAATAAACAATGACTTAAGTAGAACAAAAGAATTCTATCATACATTGAATTATCCTTAAAAAGTTAAAAACATAACAAATAAGTAATTTCTTTACCAGCAAGGGTAAATTTGATGTTTATAAAACGATGAATATTATTATTAAAAAGTCCTTTACTAATAATTTAGCATAAATTTTTTAATTGGACACATTATAATCTTTTTATAGCATTCTTGGTGACTAGATAAATAAGCTATGATCTCTTGTATAAAACTTAGATCGCTAAAACTAGTCCAGATCAAGTTTAAAAATAAAATTATGGTAAGTCAAAAAAGAAAAGTTACATACAAATCCATTGGCAACACCTGTTCTGGACGAGCCACCGCCACCACCGACGAGGACGTGCCTGCTGGTTAGCATCTGCAACGTGTACGGGGGAAAGTTGACTTTGGCCAGGAGGCCGTCCTTCCTACGTCTCCACGACATGGTGCCTCCTCTTTTCCTATTTTATCCTCCTTTGCTTCCTCGACCTTTTCTTCACGCTTCCTTCTCGTGGACGTTTGTCACGTTGCTGTTTTTGCCTCCTGGACGTTCATGCTGCCGACGCATGACTGAACGACAAACACACAAACACGGATGCACGCCAAACTAAATATTGGCGACGCGCGCACGTCGATAAAAGCTGTGCGGTCTTTGTTGTATAAATGATGAAAAACGTGAATTACATTTCTAACGGAAAGTTTGTACGAGTTGCACTGTAGAAAAGTAAAAGGCGTCTTGCCACATAGACTGCGAGGCTAACAACATGCGTGAACTATTATATATATTCCCTGCTGAGTGGGGTAAATTGACACTTTGAATGACTGCAGCTTTGTAGGTTATGTGGTGCGTGAATTGTGACCGGTCACTTTGAAACTGCATAGATACTAGATAGATTTATACAAAATTAGATAATGATAACGATGAATTACTTTAGTTATATGGCGAAAGTATCTTTGGAGTTATCTGTGTCATCGACTAATGGGACTTTGTCAAGGTCATAGATAATAATATCTTATCTTGTATCTGTGAGATAAAGGCAATACTGTCAAGTGTCAGATTGCAGTTTGCAAAATTTTTTTTTACAGCATGCCGCGAATCGCATACTGAGGAACCATAACTGTACCAAGTTTTTAAATGGATTTTGAAAAAAAGAAGATTCAAGAAAATTATGTTGGTCATTTTATTTGTGATGCGTCATCTGACTGAACTATATCCTAGCCGTACCTTAGATATTTCGTATATGATTCTTACATCCACGTAGTTTCGATTCATTCGTTCATTTAGACAGATATTTATAAAAAAAATAATTTTCAATTTTGTCGTTCAACCAACTTTGAGCAAATACAACGAATTACGCTATGAAGAAGAAACAAACATTATGTACTATTACTAAAGTACTATAGAAATTTTCTATTAGTACGGTAATAAAACTAAAAATAATTTTGCAATTAATAACAAATAAATTCCAGTATGTTAGAAATAATAAAACATATAAATTTATTGTAATTAAATAAAAGTATTACAGAAAAATTCGATTAACAACGAAAATTAGGTTAGAATTAAAACCACTTGTTCTATCTATAATCTATAATTCAATAAAAAGGGATTTATCTTGATTATAATAATTAGTTTAACTAATCACCTATGTCTTTTTGTCATTTTAGACAGTTATAAAAGAATTTATACAATGGAACCCAAAGTTGTAATTATTTCTGGAGAAGCTCCAGAGTCTGATGATGAATCTGTTAGTATAAAAACAGGAGGAATTGGATTTCCTTCTCTTCTGGCCTCAAATTCTTGTGGAACTATGATCCAAGGAGAAGCAAGAGAATCAGATGACGAAAATAATAGTGTTAGCAGTGCAAGTTATGTGATAGATCCATCTACTTGTTCTTACACTGATGTGAAAGCACATCGAAATGAAAGAAGCTCTGTTAAATATAATAGTTTACTTCATAAGAAATTACGAGAATGCAACAAATCATTAGACAAAGACATCCGAGAATTGTTAAGTAATACAATTTCAAGTGCAGTAGAAGAATTGACTAATACAAATAAGCAACTTGTAAAAAGTGAATTGGTTTTACAAGAAACTGTATCCAAACTACAAGCTTCTTCAGCACAGTTTGAAGATACTTTAAGTTCTTTATTTAGGATTTTAGATGAAGACTTTTTTCAAGCTGTCAAGTTGTAGAGTTTTTATATAAGTTTTTTGAAACTTTACCTAAGTCAGTGATACGAAGAAAAATAAAAGATTAAATTTGTTACGTTTAGTGGCCTAGTATTAAAGAATCGAAGATTAAACAGAAGAAATAATTTTGTGTAGAATGTTATAAGATTCTAATTTTTTATTTGGCTATTTATTTTTTCTCTACAGTATAAAAGATAAAATATATTTTAATATATTAAAAATATTGTTAAAGTATAAAGTATAATGTAATTATAAAAATATTAATTGAATGATAATACTCTTTTTTATAATATACACACATACAAGAAGGTCTATGAAATTTCATAATAAATGTTGTATATGAATGAAATAAATGAATTTATTACAAAAATTTACAAAATGTACAATTGCTAATTAAATTTATATGACTGGGATAATTAAATAAATATCATTGTTCCCACAGCAAAATATCAGTACCATTTGCTGCTAAGAAACTATTTTTGCTTGGGTGTACTCCTATGGAAGCAATGGGCTGTTTTGTTGATTGTTCATCCGATAAATGCATAACAATTTTACGAGATATCAAGTCCCATGCCCATATTCTCCCATCACTGGATCCAGAAAGAATGATAGTATCATCATAATTAACATTAGATTCCAGACAAAAATCACTTTTCGGCAAGCCCTCATATTCCCCTAAAAGTTCACCTGAATCTTTATCAATCAGTTTAATCAATCCATCTGAGCAACTCACTAAAACACATCGATTGTCTTTAGTAAAACTAGCACATGTGATTGTTTCTCCCATGCAGTCAGTCACAACTCTGCCTTCTCTGATATCATATCTTCTAATTTTAGCATCATAAGATGCCGTAAGGATCTCATGATCTGAAATCCTAACAGACGATATTGAGTCTTTTGCATCTGGTAGAACTTGAATAGGTGTCAGCGATCTTGATCGTATATCCCATAACATGACTGAATTGTCTTGTGAACCTGATACCACTATTGTAGATATTTCATTGAAACGAACCGTTGTCACAATTCCTGTATGACATCTTAATCTGCGAACAGGTGTTCCAGCAATGACATCCCACAGTATTAGTGATTTATCGACACTACCTGATACTATTTGGCTTTGATCACAAGATGAACAAGCATCCATTACTTCATTTCCGTGACCAGCGTATGTCTTCAATAATATACTTTTGTAGGGGTTCCATAATTTCACTTTTTTATTGGAACCACTGGTTATACAATAAGCTCCATCTTCACTGAATCGTACTGCTCTGATAGCACCTTGATTGCAGTAAATGCGTGCTGTGAGGTTATAATCTGAACTCATTTTATTTATTTTCAACTAAATTATTTTATCCACGCGATAAGTTGCTTAAAATTATATTCTGTATTACAATTATTTGTTTACAAACTGTATGTTTATATTCATGGTTGTTTTATTTTACTTTTAATTACTATAACGAAATTAACTACACTGATTTGTATTAAAAAATATTCACTTTTTTACATAGGATATAAAATATTATAAAGTTTATTTTATTTGCGTATATAAATTCGCCTAGCCTATATGATGGGTGTAAACAATCCATATGCAACATATTTCGTTTTCCTATATATATATATATATATATATGGGTAGCGGTCACCACTCACCACTCGGCACTCACCGGTCGAACTGCCAGGGTGAGGGAGAGCCTGAGAGCGTAAGCGTAAGAATCTCAAAGGTGTGTTATATGCATAATGCATATAGATATATTATAGTACTTATACTATAGATATATACAATTTTATATTAGTTTTATAATTTAAATATTGATGTTCTGCAATATGTAAGGCAATTATAAAAACAGCAATCTTTTCAGAAGTCATCCAAAGTTTACTCATAATCTTAATGTAATAAAATGTAATTTTTGAATTATCTAAAGGACTTATTATTTATGTTAAAATACATTTGCTCCAAAATCCATTTTGGAGCTTCGCAAAAAATCAGCAGAATTTATAACAGTCAACTACTGTCACGTAACGTATTTCTGCGAATATGAACCGGCAGATGTCGAGACGCTCGCATGTGCTGGCGCCCTAAGGGTAAATCATTCTCCCTGCTTCCTTACGGGAGGCTTTTTCATTGGCTATACAGGCTACAGGTCGATATAGCCTCCATTTTTTTTATTAACTGAAAAGTTATGTATTTTATTATAGAAAGTCTAACATAAATTTGATTTTTTTTTACTCTAGAGGTGTAAGATTTACGAGGTGACGACGTATCGTCGTCTAAATCAACGTTACCGAATTGCACCAGGCTGAACAGGTTCAGCAAGTTGAAGTTCCTTATGTTTGCGAGACACTAAACGACCGAAAAATTGGTAAGTACACGTATGTGAATTATACCTTTATTTTTGCTGTTATTCGTTCAAAATCTGTACTTTGCCAAGTGTTAGTTTAACCGAAAAGTGTGTCTACTGGTATTTTGTGCTAATTTTGGTGTATATCTTGAAATATTTGACCTGGACTTTCCTATACAAGGAGGTTACATTTCCAACTTATTTTACTTATTTTTATTAATAATATAACTACATTTAGATTGAGAACGAAAAAGATTTAGTAAAAGAGTAAAAGATAGACTTGGAAATGAGAATTAATTTTTATAAGTAGTACAATAATATAAAAACAAAACAAAAGTAAACTCATGTATATATGTAACATTAGTTATCATACTGTAATCTATGTATGTAATAAAACCAATATGACTTCAGAACAGTTATTTTGAATTTTTTTAGTGTTGATACTTTCTGCTTCATTTTGTTTTCAAATGCTACATACATGCTGTTAAATGTTTATTAAACTTTATTATTATTGAACAGGAAAAACAAGATGTCAGATTCGGAGGGAAGTGCTTATTCAGATAATGAAAGTGAACATGGAGGAAGAGGAAGAGGTGGTAGCGATAGCGAAAACCATTCAATCAGATCTGGAAGTGCAGCTGGTAGTGCAGCTGGAAGTGCAACTGGAAGTGTAGCTACTAGTCCAGTTGGAAGTGCAGCTGGTAGTCCAGCAAGATCTCGATCAAGATCAAGGTCACAGAGTGTATCTAGAAGTAGAAGTCGCTCAGTGACCTCACGGTCCAGAAGTCGTTCCAGATTTAGATCTGGTTCAAGATCTAGATCCAGATCCAGGTCCAGATCAAGATCTAGATCTAGATCCAGGTCTCGCTCTCGCTCAGGTTCTCGATCTGGGTCAGTATACGTTTTTTTATTTAATTGATTACTTTATATAAATTTGAATAAAATGAGAATTCATGATATTTTGTAGTTCTGCACGAGATGATGAGGCAGAAGAAGCTAACACTGAAGAAGAGCCAGAGCCAGAGGAAGAACCCGAAGGTAACTAAACTTTACTATAATATGTCGGTTTTTTTAATAGTGGTGCACTTAATTATTTATTCTATTCACCTGTTTAGGTGAAGATTTAGACGAATATGATGAAGAAGAAGAAGAAGATGAAGATGATGACAGGCCGAGAAAAAAGAAAAGGAAGAAGGGACAAGTATATGACTTCATCATTCAAGAAGCTGAAGTGGATGATGAACCAGAGGATGATGAAGAGTGGGAAGAGGGTGCACAAGAAATTGGTATTGTTGGGAATGAAGTTGATGAGATCGGTCTCACAGCTCGAGAAATTGAAGGCAGAAGGAGAGGAACAAATTTATGGGAGTAAGTACTATTAATTTAAAAGCAAAACACTGTTGACTGTTATAATTAACCTGTATTACATAAATATTAATTAAATATTAAAAACTTTTTCTCTTCCAATAGTTCACAGAAAGAGGATGAGATTGAAGAATATCTCAGAAATAAATATGCTCATGAGTCGGCGGCAGCTCATCGTTTTGGTGATGGAGGCGAGGAGATGAGTGATGAAATAACACAACAAACTTTGTTGCCGGGTGTAAAAGACCCGAATTTGTGGATGGTAAAATGCCGCATTGGAGAAGAGAAGGCCACTCTTCTACTGTTGATGCGAAAATTTATCACTTATCAATATTCTGGTAAATATTTTGAAGCTGCTTAATTTAACAACCTTTTCTCTTTACTTTAAATCTAAAATATTTTTAATAATTACACGTAGGTGAGCCGCTCCAAATAAAATCGGTAACCGCACCAGAGGGAGTAAAGGGCTATGTATATATCGAGTCCTATAAACAGCCACACGTTAAAGCAGCCATTACCAATGTCGGCAATCTCAGAATGGGTATCTGGAAACAGCAGATGGTACCCATCAAAGAGATGACTGATGTACTGCGGGTTGTCAAAGAGCAAACTGGTTTAAAGGCCAAACAGTGGGTGAGATTGAAACGTGGTATATACAAAGATGACATCGCCCAGGTGGATTACGTCGATTTGGCTCAGAATCAGGTTCATCTTAAACTTTTACCTAGAATTGATTATACTAGGCCACGAGGAGCACTAAGAACGGCTCAAAGTGAATCTGAGGCTCTGAAGAGGAAAAAGAAGAGAAGACCACCTGCTAAACCGTTTGACCCAGAGGCTATCCGAGCTATTGGTGGAGAAGTCACTAGCGATGGTGACTTTTTAATCTTCGAGGGAAATCGGTACAGCAGAAAGGGGTATGTATTACAATTTTCATAATTTCTTACAAATAGTTCACATTGAATTTTCATAATCTGCATTGTTAATTGTTTACAGATTTCTTTATAAAAACTTTACGACGAGTGCTATTATAGCTGAGGGCGTGAAGCCAACTCTTTCAGAGCTGGAAAAGTTCGAGGAGGCACCTGAGGGTGTAGACATCGAGCTAAGCAGTGCGCCAGTGACTGGCATGTCAGCGGGAAAAGAGGATCATACCATAACACACACATTCAGCACTGGTGACAACGTCGAGGTCTGCGAGGGCGAGTTGATGAATCTCCAGGGTAAAATTGTATCCATAGACGGCAACATCATTATGGTCATGCCTAAACACGAGGAGCTTAAGGAGGCACTCGAGTTTCAAGCGAACGAGTTAAGAAAATATTTTACCATGGGTGATCACGTTAAGGTAAAAATATAAATTTCAATGTTTTAAAGGTTTTCTATGCTTTCTACGCAATATTACACAAATATTATTTTTTACAGGTGGTGGCCGGCAGGTACGAAGGTGACACAGGTTTGATAGTGCGAGTAGAACAGAATCGTGTGGTCCTATTCTCCGATTTGTCGATGCACGAGCTCGAGGTACTGCCACGGGATTTACAGCTTTGTTCGGATATGGCAACGGGTGTCGACAGTCTCGGCCAGTTTCAGTGGGGTGATCTGGTTCAGCTTGATCCTCAGACGGTTGGTGTTATCGTGCGTCTCGAGAGGGAAAATTTCCACGTGCTGTCGATGCACGGAAAAGTCGTCGAGGCCAGGCCTCAGGGTTTGACCAAGCGTAGAGAAAACCGTAACACAGTTGCACTGGACTCGCAACAGAATACTATTCAAAAGAAAGATATCGTTAAGGTTCGTTGGATGATTTGAATACTAAGATAAAAAATAATTAAAATTTAAATTTGAATAATTTTAGTTTTAATTAATTGATATTGTTTGAAGGTGGTGGACGGTCCGCATTCTGGTAGAGGTGGAGAAATCAAGCATCTCTACAGGAGTTTTGCTTTTCTACATTCAAGGATGTTTATCGACAATGGCGGTATCTTCGTTTGTAAGACGAGGCACTTGCAGCTCGCTGGTGGTAACAAGGCAAACGTGGCTTCTTCTATGTCACCAGTAATCAGTGGCTTCATGTCGCCGAGGATCGCTTCACCTATGCATCCAAGCGGGTAATCATCAATTTATTTGCTCTCACAAAAATTAGTTTCGAATTAATTCAGTACAAATACTCTAAGTTTACAAAAATGTCATTCTTCCGCAGTGGTGGTTTCGGCCGAGGTGGTGGCGGAGGCGGAGGCGGAGGAGGTGGTCGAGGTCGAGGTCGGGGCGCGGGTGCTCGACGCGACCGCGAGCTCATTGGCACGACAATCAAAATCACAGGTGGCCCATACAAGGGTAACGTTGGTATCGTCAAAGACGCAACCGAGACAACAGCTCGCGTCGAGCTCCACTCGACCTGTCAGACCATATCCGTCGATCGGTCTCATATCGCCAATGTCGGCGTGCCCACCAAGGAAGGAGGATTCAGCAGCTACAGCCGTACTCCAGCGTACGCAGCCGGCAGTCAGACTCCCATGTATTCCGGAGGCAACAAGACGCCTATGCACGGATCACAGACGCCCATGTACGAAAGTAAGTATTGGATTGATTCTCTTTGTTTTTTAAATACTTTAATGATTTCCATGTAACCATCACAATCTATTTCTTTTTTTTTCAGCTGGCTCGCGTACTCCTCATTACGGTTCTATGACGCCGTCGCACGACGCAGGCTCGCGCACGCCTGGGCAGTCCGGTGCCTGGGATCCTACAGTCACCAATACTCCGGCACGTACCAGCGACTTCGACGGCTACAACATCGAGGACGGCGGTTCACCAGGTTACGCTCCTGGTTATCCATCAGGTGGTCCATTCACACCCCAAACCCCCGGTACCATGTATGGTTCAGAGCAGAGTTTCGGTCCTTATCAACCGAGTCCTAGTCCAGTGGCCAGTGCCACAGCTAGTCCCAGTCCAGCGGCTTATGGTAGCACACCTTCGCCTGCTGGCACCGGTTACACCACTAGCCCACACGGAGCTTTTGCTTCGCCTTCGCCCATGGGTTACAGTCCAATGACCCCAGGTAATTTGTATTTCTGTTACGTTAGTTATATTGCATTCTTTATCTGAAATTGACGTTTGTAATAATATTTTCTTCAGGTGCAGCCGGCAGTCCATATAATCCACAAACTCCAGGTTCGAGTATAGACACTAGTCATGGTTCTGGAGTATTTGGCACGGAGTGGCATACGACAGACCTTGAAGTTCGGGTAAGGGATTCCAATCAAGACGCAGATCTCGCTGGGCAGCAAGGATATATCACAACCATCTCGGTGAGATATTCTTTAATTAATAAAGTAGTTATTATTAAATCATTGTTCAAAGAACTTCTTCTATCTTAATGTTTTCTTAAAAAATTTCATTAAAAATAATGTATTAAATTGTTTTTTTCTGTTTTTAGGGAGGAATGTGCACAGTATTCTTACCACGTGAGGATAGATCTGTGAATATTTTATGTGATCAGCTGGAACCAGTCGTTCCATCGCAAAATGATAGGGTAAAAGTGATTATCGGAGAAGATCGGGAGTCAGTCGGCACACTTTTATCTATTGATAACCAAGAAGGTGTATTCAAATCAAATGCTGGAGAGGTGAAAATGTTGCAGTTACGATTTTTGTGCAAAATGAGATCGCCTTAATGAAACTGAGAACATATAGAGGGAATATATTATTAATGTAAGATAGGAATTGTAAATTTTATGATTGAAATGTCACAGCAGATACGCGATTTTTTTTTGTTTTTTTTTTTGAAGGATTCGTAAAACGAATGCTTTTTATTCGTACATCGGATGCTTAGTTCCAGGTCTGACCTTGATTTTAAATTAGACGAACTGTAATAAATTTTTACTTTATATTTATGAATTTTTTCGGGCGACATTATACATCAATTTTATTTCATTATAATCAATTTTTTTAATGTGATTTCTTTATAGATTTCTTTATATATATTATAGATTTTATTTAAATGATTTTATTTTTTCAATCATGCAAAATAAAAGATTTTTAAATATTTTCAAAGTGCTTGCTGTTTTAATTCTCAAACCCTGAAAAATGGATTCGTAGTACTATATTCAAGCAGAGCATTTCGAATTAAAATTTATATAGTAAATTTATATGAAAAAAAAATATTATTTTTTAAATCGAAAGAAAATTTTACAATCAAATATTAAAATATACGACTTTCTAAATTTTATGTAGTATAAAATTAATTATAATGAAATTATGAATAACGTGTAACGGAATAAAAAATCATTGAATTGTAAAATTAATGATTTTACGCAATCAATTAAAGTAACAGTTTCAACCGCAAATAGTTTCGTGAATTAAAATAAATTCACAAACATTTAGCAATCCAAATTCATATTCCATCATCGCAAAAGATAACAATTTTTCTTGCATGAACATTCGATCAGTTAGTATTGGCAAATGCTTGCTGAATAACGTCGTCTGGTTGAATAAAGATGAATAAGTCTATTATTGCCTGGATAGGCGGCTAATTTTGCTTTTATTATCATAAGAATGTCAATCGCGCCAATTACGCAATCGAAGCTTTTTTTGTACAATGCAAAGTCGATCGAGCGATCATCTCTTTTGTCGAGTCCATTATCTCCGTATATATAAAAATCAGTTCGCAAAAGAATACATGCGCTAGATTATAGATAAAAAATGTCATATCTAAACACCGTTTATACAACATCTAAAAATGTAGGTATCACATCTTCGATCGCGGCGTCAAATAAAAGTTCCACGTTTCCTGAACTATCGGGTCGCTGCTCGATAGGCTTTCTAGACATGTAACATCTGCAAAGTCAAATAAATGTATCGAATTAGTATTTTAATATTAGCATAATGCCTACTGGTAATTTAAAAAAACTCATATAACCAATTCAAGCTCTGAAGTCAAGAATGAATCTAACTTACTCCATCGTTATTTTATTGCATAAAATAAAAACGGAGTTTTATACGCAATTGCTAGGCATAGCAGCCTGAATTTACGAGCTATAAAATATTTCATTGTATTAAATAACAGCTTATTCCACTGTAATGGCCTTTTATTAGAATCTGATTGTTTAAAATTGTGAACAGTAACGTCTAGTTAGATCGGCTGTGAATTGCATGCTCAATCTACCGCGCGTATACATTAAATATTGTATCAATCCCACGAATTCCAAATCATTCGAAACGAGGAAAGTCATTTTTAAGTCCGTTATAAATAAAAATCTTATTTCAACGAATAAGAACCAAAAATAAGAAAAAAAGAAAAAGTTGTACGTTATTGCAATTATTCCAACGCAATGTATATACATACCACCAGTCCTGATGTACCGCATGAGCGGCTCCCTAATGACAGTCGACGGCACCGCCATATTGAATCTCGGATAAAGCGCCGCGGAATCGCCGTTCGCCGAGACGGCGTTCGACACGATCATCCCCAGCATCGCTCTTTCGGCGGTGGGCGAGCAGCTGACTATGGGTCCGCCACTTGCGCCGCTCTGGACGCAACAGGTTGTCTGCAGCATGCAGCTGGTGAGGCGAGAGACGATGCCGCGACTGTAGCTCGCCGGTGCTGCACCGAAAAAGGGGAAGCCTGCCGTCATTACCGTTGTGCCTGTTTGAAGAATCCAATATGATTTTATATGTTAAAGCTGATCTATGAAAATTGAGATAGTCGAAAATTAAAATGATTCATAAATAATAATTTTATAAGAAGTTTCCTAAGCGAAACGTTGGAAAAAGGAAGCATCAGCTAAAGCGAATTTCGATCTAAACTGTAGCAAACAGCTTTAATCGGAATTACAAGAGTAGTACATCGAAGATCGTTAATATAGTGTGTTATATACCAACAGTAACGCAGTCCTTCGAGTCCTCAATTAGACCGTCATTCACATATAACGTCTTACGTTCTAGTCAATTTCTCTCTCTCTCTCTCTCTCTCTCTCGCTCACTCACTCTCAGGCTACAGTTTTCTTTTCCCTTTTTCATTTCTCCACGCATTCCGTCTATATCGCGATGTGTCTCCTTCTCGCTCGCACAATGAACGTCAACTGATGAAGCAGCTGAGACGACACGAGGATGAGTTCATCGCGGCACCGAATTGAGTATCGCTCTTTTTATATGAATCGTTCCATATTTCTCCCTCTCCCTCTCTCTCTCTCTCTCTCTCTCCCTTTTTCTTTAACAAATTCAAAAGTTGATGGAAGTAATTTTAATTGGATTAAGAATTTCGTACTTTTTGGGTTAACAGTTGGTATAGATAATTCTTATGTAAAACGGAATATGACGGAAATTTCGTTAAATAAGATGAATTTTTAGTTGCAAATGCCAGTTTTCTTTTTTTGCAGAATTTCCAGACGCACCTTTGTCTGGCAATTGAGGAGCGAGTGGTAGAGCCTCGAGTAGTCCCTCGTGTCGCTGCTCGAGCCTGAGCACAGCCACATCGTAAGGCTGGCCAGCCCTTGTTTTGTAGGTCAGTCGAGCCCATGCCTGTACCTCGACTCCATCATCTGCATCCGTCAATACTATCGTCACTCGACTATCCGGTACAGCCTATATAATAGAACAAAGTATAAAACATGTTTCTCGAGATATAACCGACGAGAAATAGACACTCGCGCGTATGAAAAGTGAACGCGAGTGAAAATCCAAACAATAGGATCGCTTGTATACCTCGTGGACTACGTGCGAACAGGTGAGAATGGTCCCGGTGGCAACGTCAACAACTACTCCGGTTCCCCATCCAGAGCCGCACTTTACGACCACCACACTTTTGTCCAGTAAATCTGTAATTTTTTTTTTAATAAAGACAGTGCTGTGTAATGAATTCTTACGATACGTGCACTTTGTAATAGTGAGAAATGCAAGCTTAGCGTTGCTTTGCTTCCTGTAGCCACACTAATTTAATCAACTATTTATAGACTGACTCAACTATTGAAAACTAGTTTGTTTGTGTTTTTGTTGTCAGTCCGTAGTTCTCGGAACACGCAAGGGTAAAATTCTCACTTTTCACACCTCGCAAGACGAGGCTCACCTGGCAAAAGCATCTCGGTCCTCGCATCCGGGCATCCTTCGTACGGGCTCGTTAGCTGGAGCGGCATTCGTCCAGCAGGGCCTTTGTCCGCGGCTCTCAGTATCTTCTCGAGGCAGGGCCGTAAATTCGCGGCGAACGTGTAGTCGACCCACTCGCCGCGGCACCAGCTCAAAGGCGCGATCACCTGGCCGCAAATTCGTCTCCTCTTCTCCCTGCACGCATGCACGGATCACGGATTTCTTTTTAGAGCCAATTAAATTCGCTTTGTGCATATTGTATAACCCAATAACAATCCCGTATATATGTATACGTGTGCGGCCGCCGGGTTTCCGTCAGTTTTCGGGGAAAATGACGTCAACGCGTTAAATCTCGATGGGTCGCGGCGATTAAATTTCGTGCCGCAGTCGACGACGGCAGAAGAGACGGAATTAAGAGTTGAGTTTTTTTTAAGCGACGACGACGTGTCGACGAAGATCCTTTTTTCTTCGACCGCGAGCCCCGCGTCAAGTGATTTAATCGGTCGTTTTGTGCCGCGGTGTCAATTATTCCTAACAATTACTGTCACCGGCGATCCTAGTAAATTTAAATTTGAATCCGACGGATGATGAAACATTATCAATTCTGACGCAGGACAATGGACGTCACGTGAGGATATAACCACGCGACATTCCACCCAAAAATTTTGTGTACAATACTTAGTCGATCCGCGCCACGTGAGATCCTCACATGATCTCCTCCTTTTCTCTGTAACCGAATCCCTCCAATTCACGTCGATTAACCCGAATCACGCGTAAAATCCCAACGACAAAAAAAAAAAAACAAAGAGAAAGATATACTCAACGGCTGGTCGACGACGAATAGGGGCGCACCCTCGCAGCCCGGGACTGCGTTGGCATCGGTCAGTATGACGCAGTCGCGTCTGCCGAAGACGTTGCTCACGACGCCCCGCGACACCGAGTCCAGGAAGACGGCGTTGCCGAACGGCGCCGACTCGATCTCCACTGTCAAGCCGCGCTTCGGTGTCGACCACTGCTCCAAGTGTCGCCTGTAAAAGTCGCTGTGGGACAAAGTTGTATTATTAAAGGATGTTATGCCTATGGAATATTGTATTGTCTCAAACAGTCCATTACCAAACGTTTCTAGACCGAGGGAAAGAAACGAAAGCCAAGACAATTTGAATCTCATACATACGGAATCATACGAATGATGAATTTTATTATTCAAATCGAGCCAAGATAGAACACGAGGTGTTCACGTTCTCTATCGCGAGCTCCATTCAAATTACCAATTCAAAACTCAGTCATTTTTTTTATAAAACTCAATCAGTCTATCTAAAAAGAAGTTAATGTTTGACGTTGAATGGCTACATTTTATGCACTTATTGTCGGAATAATGAATCGATCTTATAGAAGGATTTGATAAATGCTAAGAATGATTGATAACGATCGTCGTTTATATACAATCGCTAATTTTTTGCTTCAAGGTCAACCCTCTTTTTATCGAGCTAATTATTTTTTTTACCGCGAGCAGAGATTTTCTTTCGCTCCGTGCAAATTAAATTCTTATATTTGCGACGAAAAAAAATGAATCATTTTCAAAATGTGCTATCACTATAGATATTTTCCTTCGGTACCTCAAAACTCTTCTCCCCTCGGCAGCATCATCGCTGCTCCTCGAATAATCCTCGACTCGCAGAATCAAAAAGATCGAGAGTAGCGACTTGTCGAACTTGGCGATCTTATCGAAGCTCCAGGAGAACAGCTGATCGTTAAATGTCCGACAGAGCAGCGAACATCTCCAGACGAGCTTCAGCAGACAAGTTTTGTCCTCGATTATCCTCTGCTGCGCTCTCCTATATATGATCAACCAAACGAACAAAAGCGTCAAAATGAACCTTCGCAATAAGCAACGTATATAGGGAAATTCACCTGTTCGATTCCCCGTCATCGTAACGCGGACTTCTCGAATGGTACTGCAGCCGAAACGGCAGAGTCTCGGCGAGTCCAAACGGCACCGACACCAGATCCTTTTCCAGATCCATGCGCGCGCTCTCGAGGAAAGTCTCGAGCTCGGGTGCGGAACCCCCGAATATGCTGGGCGAGAGTAAAGAGCCGTGGGTGAGAATCCAGCCGGGCGAGAGTTCGATGCCCGAGGTACCGAACGCGTCATCGACGTACGGCTTACCCGTTGAGTGAGATACCAGTACGCTTCGCACTTCGGCAACGTCCATTGTCGATCGAGCCTTTGTAATTGCTATCCGTGAATTCTGCAAAATGAGATGTGTACCTGAGTATTGAAGAGGGACAAATTTGTCAAGCTCATAGCACGCTGCTGCTGTTATAAACTGTAATAATATGGCAAAAATTTTAAGGATGGGATAAGTATTATAGATGTGAAGTAGAGTTTTCGTGTACTGTTTTCGATCGGTCGATAGCGTAAGCTATATAACGATGCATATTTTAGTTTTCAGTCTGCCGCAATCGAAAGCTGCATCCCTTGCAAGCTGTTGAATCCGACACTTCGAACGCTTTTGTTTTTTTCATACATTTCGTTGAATTTTTCATAAATAAAACCACGACGATTTCGTAATCGCAAATGAAAAAAAAACCCTCCACCTTGAAATTTGTTCAAACTTGTTGAAGTTCGATAGGCGCATTGGCGCGCAAAAATAGAAAGGAAGATGCATCGCACGTGTGTGTATGTGCGTTTAGGTGCGCACGTCACGATTTTCAGTAACCTACAATGAAGTGGAAAAGAGAGGTTTGATTTGATTTTAACTTTAAATTACGCCGTCGGGCCTGTCTGGTGGATTCATATGTTAAATTAAATATAAATATATACGCATTGGTGCGTAAACATATGATGTTACAGTTTTGTCTACAGTAATATTCCAGAATTAGTATGATGGCGAAAAGAGTGTAGGTTGATATGGCGATAGATTTAGGAATTTACTACTAATACTAATAATATAAAGAAAATACAATTTAGACTACATAGAATAACATAGAATTGAACCATCTCGTGGATCGTAAGTCCTTCGTTTCTCCCACGCGTAAGAGAGAGAGAGAGAGAGAGAGAGGAATGAAGAGAAAACAAGAGCTCGAGGAACGCGACAATAATCGAAATGTTCGATCTCGATTGGACGCCTCCAATTCCCGTCAATTTATATCGTCGATCTCCCCGTTTCTTTTCTCTCTCCCTGCCTCCCCCTCTCTTGCTCTCTCTCTCTTTCTCTCTCCTATGTATCGCAGCAAGATTAAGTTCTCGATAGTTTTTTTCTTCCTGCACATGTATATTGTGCGTGTATGCGCGTGTGTTTGGATGTTCGTCGTTTGTTCGTTACAAAGTGAGAGGGAATATCTGGCGCGATCCTTGGAATATGTTGGCTATTTTCTAATTCGAGTATATTAACTTTTCTCGTACGTCCTTTTATGCTGGGTGTATACGTAGTTGAGGTTACTCAAGTTTTGGATAGTCGTGGAAAACGATCGATGGGTATCGGATGGTTTCCATTGAAAATAGCGGACAGAATGTAAAGTCGCGTACGGAACAGTTTGCTTTAAAAATTTCGAAATTTATCTAAAACTAATCCTAAACAAGTGTTCGATCAATAGATGTTTCTCAAAACATAATCATGAATAAATTTTTTAGCAAAATATGACAAAAGATCCCAAATGAATTTCTCGTCTGTCCACGAATTAACCATTAGGCATAATTTGGCATGCGATTCAATCTGGATATCAAAATCCAAAGAGACATTGAATCCGGTCGATTTATTAGTCCAATCAAATTAACTAAGGAACTAGATGTTTCTAGTTTCCGCCCATTAATTTCACTTACCATTCAAACTAAATGAGCTGCTGTCGAAAATTACAATGAATATCAAGGTCTGTATTATAATTGTATTCATTTTAAATCTGTGCAATTCTTACTATATTGATTGTGTAATTGAATTTTCTTCCTCACAAGAAATTCAGAAATAATATGCAAAATAATGTCAGAAATACACTTTTTGAATGAAAGGTACATCCTCTTGTAGCAATTGGAATCGTTTTTATGATGTGACTAATTTTTCGTGTCACAATGCACGACTAAAAAAGATACAAGCTATGAATTTGCAAAAATTTTAATTTGTCAAAAGTGAGTCACTCTAAAAATGAGAAAACGAGACGCGGCACTCGAGAGAACGAATGACTTGCAAACTAGGCTTAATTATAGATCACTGTCGATGTCGGCAGTCGAGGATGACAAAGAGCGAAAATTTTGCCGCGAAATATGGAGAGTCGCAACGAGAAATGGAGGCGAGAAATGAGACATAATGATCTATGGTTTGTTGGTGAATTTGTGCGCATACGAGTGGATGAACATGAAACTGCAGTTTCCTGTGAAATATTCACAAATGAGAGTGCGATATATAACAAATCGTTGGTATTAACCAAGTATTGGGTTGATGTTGGGGAAGTATTGGGGAAATATTGAAGAAGTACTGGACTGGTACCTAGTTTTTTAATTCAAATGATAATTTTATCATAAAATTGGATAAAAATATATGATTATTATTTTATGAAAAAATCGTGTATGTTTACATTCAATAAAGTATTCGAAGAACTGATTCTTTGTTACACATTAACCGCATACCAAGGTTATTGAATAGAAACTATTTTTTATATATTACTATATCATTTTTAATAGCTTATGAACTGTTAATGTATCCTTGAGCACGAGTTTAAACGAAAATGCATTTTTCACGGTATCAAAAATGTTGCTAGTTATTCAAAGTGTTCACTCGACATTTCAACATTCTCTTTCGATAAAAAATTCATCTTCTTACGTTTTATTGAACTTTACAATTACATTTTGTATTTTTTTTTATATATGTATAAATATCTCAATTTTTTATGTAGAAATAAAGATATTAAAAATTATTATAATAAGCATTGGGATGGCTAATAAACAGTTGGTTGTCGAAACCAAAGCTGCAGAAAGATTAAGAATAATTACTTAATATTGCAAAATTACGTTGTCAGGTCGTTTTTTTCATCAATTGCCACGATCGAATTGCTCGATGAATTTGTTCATTGAATAATCCAGATGCTTACGCATATCGCCATTACAAACAAATGCATATACACACGAAAATATTACTGATGTCATGAGTCGGTCGGTCATTGCGTAATAATTCTTTTTTTTTTCTTCAACCAGTAGAGAGGAAACTATACGAGATTACGTCGGTTTGAGACGAGAATAATTTTCTGTACTCGATCACCGGTAAAATACGAAAGAAGCAAAGATAATGTTCCGTTAATTTATTAATATTAATTGTTAAATTTATACACGGACATGTTTATTCCCACGCCGTGTTCAACGTGTAAATCACCTCGGCGAGCGCGTGACTTCATCCACCGAAACCTGGCCGCAACGCACCTGCGTAAAATCGGCAAAAAAAAATCCATGGACAAAAAAAGGGGGTCAACAATCTGAACGAACGGCAGCAAATGCGCGCGGCGCGTCTAAAATAGTCGCGTCGCGCACTTTCACTCTCCCTCCGTCTCTCGCTCGCGGGGGTAAACTCTCTCTATATACGCGTATACACATAATACATAACGAAGAGTGGCTCGATACACATATTTCACAATCAAAAAGGCGGCATACGCGGGACTCGTTTTATTTGCTCGCTCATCAATGACGCACGCGACTCGTCTTCTCGCTCGCTCGCCTTTGAGAAACGTCATAAATGTAAAACTCCGTGTGTGCCCCGCGGTTCTTCGTATATTATAGAGCGAGCTCTCGAACGCTTGGACTGCCGTTTCCCAATGCGAATGTACACGCCGATGTTATAGAGATCCTTGGACACTTGTATATACCGGACGCACATGCCGCAGCTGATAAGACACTCGCGCCCAGCTATTGTTGTGATATCCTTTGCATATATATAATGACTGATCCTTTTTGTTGTCGCGTTGATATAATGCGGAAATTTATCGGACGGGCTAAGCTATTTAGTGATTTATATCGTACGTGTAACGCACGATGTGTTTATAGGCGGTAATAGTGTTGGCCATTGTCGGCGATTTATGCGCTCGATGCACCAAGCGGTTCGTTGCGATGTGTTAAAATGCGATGAATTTCGCGCGTGGGCTTGTATCATATACCGTTTCTCTTTACAATGGGAGAGTTTACAATGCAGTGCGTGAGTTTGCAGAAGTAATGGAGGCTCTTTAATATCACGTTTAATGTTTTGGATTTATGGTTCATATTAACGATCGAAAGACAAAAAAAGATATGTTTTCACAAAAATGACTGGAAAAATTGTTTTCGTGCAAAACTCTAAATAAACTTTATTTCCGAATAAATATTCGTGTAGTGTAAAATATCTATAAAAAGTAATCTCTTACCTTGATCCTTCCTGATCAAATCGAACCTCTGATCCCATGCCAACAATGCAGCGACTTCAAAACCATGAAATTAACGAATACGAGTCGCGCATACGAATGCGAAGCATTTTAAAAAGTAAAATCCACTATGTGCCACTTGACTCTCAGCTGTGGCAAAAAGGAAGAAAAAAAAAGAGTGTGTCTGTGTGTGGGACTGCGCGCGTGTGTGTGTATTGGATGTATATAAGTACGTACCGAACGTGTGTGACACAGCTGCGCAGAGTATATGCCGCGAGAAGAAATCGCTGCACGTGAATCGACTAGGCGATACTCGCGTGATTTACTCTCGCGCGTCGCTTCTTCGTTTCTTTGCCGAGACGAGTGTATAAGCTCGCGCGCGCGTGTGTGTGTGAATAGGGGAAAAAAGAGATAATACTGTGTGTATGCAGTCTGACCTTGTAGTCGATGAGAGTTGGGGACACGTTCAGAGTTGATTTACCCGGGATAGATATACAAATCTCTATGCTCTTGTAAAGTAAGATAGAGATTAACTGATTGGATGAAGATTCCGGAACTTTTTCGAGAGTAGGAACATTTTTCTGGCTGATAGTCGAGCTCGAAAATAAAGGAGAGTTTTGCTTTTATGCAATGAAGCCGCATACGAAGCTTCGATGAAGGAGATAATAGGATTTATCAATTAAAGATTGACAGAAATGATAATTTCCATCAGTGTTATTAAACCGCAATTCAAATAAAACACTTTATACGCAGTAAGTCTTTCAAGCGTCTATCTAAAATGCATCAGCCATTTGAAATGTAAATGAAAAAGTTTATTAAACCTCGATCCGCGCTAAGATCTCTGAATCTATATGTACGCGCCGCATCTATTTTCAGAATTACTAATTGCAATTAACATTCGATATTATACGCGTCGTATAATGTACCGACTGGCGCATTAACTTTTTTTTCTTCTTTTTCCTATTGACTTACAAGCTAAATTTTTTTTCATCGAGCTTATGTATCTAGTATGTAAATCGGTCGATCGTTCGCGTAAAACTAAGTACGCAGCATCTGCACAGTCGCGCACGTGTTCACCTAATGAAAGTTGAAGAATAAAAATGAGCTTTTTACCGGCGGTGCAGTGTATAAGAAAAACGAGAATCGGTCGTTTAACGGATTGCACAATTATCTCTACGAATGATAATTCATCTGCTGCCTGCCGACCGCATTTTAATCCTCGCCGTTTTTTTTTATTCGCCTCTGACATCCGCGTCGATTTTGATGAATTCCAGTTTTTTTTTTCTCGTGTCGCGCGCGCGTTCGTTATAAATAGGCTGCGGACTTGCTTGAGCTGGATAAAAAAGCGCAACTGCGCAGAGACGCGTCTTCTTGGCTAATTGTATAATTTAACGTTCGGTTGCGATTAGTAACTTTATTCGATTCATTAAATACATTGTCCTGAACTTCATTAATTCAATAATCACAGCATCCGATTAGAGAAACGATATTATTTTCCTATTCAATTTAGAATGGATTTTCAGCTCGATCCGTTCACTGTGGAAACGTCTTTGTTTTCATTTTTCTTTCCCAGCAGGTCTTATTTTATTCCAGGTCAAAATTCAGAGCGGTGCACCGATTACCGAGAGACGCGAGCCACGCACATCGAAGGCGGCGGAAAACCAGTGTTTTTCAAGCTGGCGGTCCGCGCACATCGCCGATGATTAAAGGCTTTGGATGATGATGAGCGCGGCGGCCGATCTTTTGCGGCATAATACGGCCGGTCGGCCGTGATCGAAGGATCTCCTTACTTTCCGCGCGCGCGCGCTTATAAATAAACCGCCGAGTTATGCGCATCCGCCTCGACTCTTTTTTCTCTCTCTCTCTCTCTCTCTGTCTCTCTCTTTCACTCGCACCTCTGATCGCTCCTCTCGCGATTTAATAGAGATAATTGTTTGCGAATCTGGCCCCAGGATGGGAGCGTATAGTAGGGTTGTTTGATTATTTGTCCGCTGAAATTGCGGGAAATTGGGAAAATTAATTGGATTTCAGTTAGAACGTATGCCTCGTTTGAATATAGTGTGGAATATGATTCGTTTCTGGTGAATCATCGTTCGATGCCATGTTTTGTTATCCGATACATATATTCTGTAATATTTCATTCGTGATAGAGTGATATATTTGCATCTGCGTGAATGCTCGTATATTTTTCTTTTTCACCAAGAATATGAAATATTCGTTCTGTGTAAATGTATAAAGATTTCGATTTCGAGGTCACGCTGTAAGCGCAAACACAATAAAGCAATTTTTCAATTTGATTTACTTATTTGAAGCATATCGTATCCAACATAACGAAGTCTAACGGGCGAAGTTGTACAAGCGAAAATTTGTTTAAATATAAATTCGAATACTCGCGCAATCGGCTATAAAAGAATTAAGTGCCTCTTGCACTTGGATACTTTCCAGGTGAGAAAATGGCGGCGGCTGCGGCGTCGGTGGCGCGCCGCGAAAATTAAATAAGAAATTTTTTAATATCCTTGAAAACGAGTGCACGGAGTACCGGCGCACATGTGGCTTTGCTGCAGCAGCCGCCACTTTCACTGCGTGTGTGGCTGGCGCGCGCGCACCGTGAGACTTTGATGCCTTTACGTAATTCCCCTACACACACACATTCTTCTAAAAATATCAATTTGAACCTGTAGCTTCGCGGCAGGGAAAAAGAAGTGAAATCTTCAACGAGCGCGAGCGCTTATATCATCCGCGAAAAATCACCCTCAGTTTTGTAATTACGCGCGCGAGATCGAACATTCGAGGTGTGCGACCGGTTAAATTTAATGTTTCAATCCAAGTTGTAATCGTTCATAATCTTCCTTTATTCCATTTATTGCACGATATTGATTTTCTTCCTATTTAACATTGGATCACTTCTGCAAAACTGTTCAGAACCAAAACGCAATGGTAAACTAATACTAGCACTTATAATCGCAAGCTCGCACATTATCCTAAAAATCCTCGTACACTCAAAAAGATAAGCGAATCTCGCACACTAAGCCTAAAAAAAAAGAAAATCGTCCAACAAAGAAGACGAGTAACATCTGAAAAAGAGAGAGAGAGAGAGAGAGACCGCGCGCGTACAGCTAAACCAGTTTTCCCAGCATTAATTCATCATCCACACACTTGTCCGCCGCGTGCAATCAGGGCTCCTCTTGTCCACCTGAAAAAAAAAAGAAAAAAAAAGGCAACAACTCGCGGCACAAGAAGCACCGGCACAGCTGCGTGCAAAAGAAATCGAAAACGCAAAAAAACAAAAAAAAAATACAAGCGCAAAGCTCCTCCGCTAGCGCTAATCTTCGTAATTTATTCAGTATACTCACACACATACACACACACATGCACACGCGCGTACATACACAGGCGGGGAACGTTTTTGTAAGTATACATCGTGTGCGCAACGCGTGTACCGACTTTCCGAGAGCCGCAGGCCGTTGGACTAGTTTTTCTCTTTCTCTCTCTCTCTCTCTCGCTTGTCGTTTTTTTTTCTCCGCGCATTGGTAGACCGCTTGGCACCTCGCCCCAATCGCTCCTCTCTCTCTCTGCAGCGGCAGCGGCAGTCTGTGTGAATGCCGATCTCTCTCGACGAGCGCGAGCAGCTCCGATGCATGCATGAGCAAGCCCATATGGCTTGGTCGGCCGAGACTTACAGGCGCTGCCGTTCTCTACTTCACGTGTGTCTGTCTGTGTGTGTGTGTGTGTGTGTGTGCAGCTCGTGTGTACGCGAACGCGAGGCTTTAGAGTCGCTGTTTTGTATTTAATAGCCGCTGCAGCCGCTGCTTCTCTCCGGCTATCGTCTGCATTCCTTTGTGCTGCAGATATGCGCATAATGCATGAGTGGCCGCCGCGAGCCGTTTTCCTGGAGTGAGACTTTTCACTCGTTACTGGAATGATTTTGCACTTGATTTCGCGAGGGGATTCGAGGATATCGATGGTCGCTGCTTGTGTTTAACTTGTTTAATTTGCGGTTGCTGTTAGCGGTTCGGTAATGTGGATATCGAATATACAATGAATTGAGCGAATGGGGCTTTAAGAATTATGCAGATCTATATTCGAATTATATTTAAAATTTTTGCTTTCCGATGTCAATACTTTTATTTACTAAACTCGTTACGAATATTTATCACAATAGTTTGTTTAAGAATATCTCGAAAGAAAAAAATGAATGTATGTAACATTTCTGCATAAAAACGATTTCTACTATTTTAGGTATGACGTATTTATAGCGAGATGGTTGAATATAACACTTTATAATAGTTAATATTAAATTTCATATTTAGTAGCAGCTAAATTAACTGAAATGATGACTAGTTTAGTTTAAATCCAGTTTTACTAAATCGCCAGGCAGTTGAGACAAATTTTGAACCACGTGAACGTTCGAGAGTGAATTTATCCTCTCGTTGAAGATAAGAGTTGTGAGTAGTAAGACGTCGAGTTTAGTCAGGCAGTTCGCTATGACATTTTCATCATCAGGTCAATCCTTTATATCAATTCCCTGCAATTGTTCTGAGCTATTTCTTTTGTGAATTTTAACACGACTTGAAGCACGCATAGCTAAACGTAATAAAAATTCCTGCTTTAGATGTAAAAGTGGAATATTATTGTATTCTTATATAAAATTTTTGACCTCATTTTTGTCTTGTAACCCTGACTATGTCATGCCAACTCGGATGAAAAGTCAACAGCAGATTCCCACAGATTGTAAAAAATATTTCACGCACATATATACCTAATTCGATTTGAACTCGCGCATCAAAGAATAAATAATGACACAAGTGAAAGAGCTGCACACAGGCAAGAGAGCGTGGAAAAACTAGTTGCATATCAGTGAGAAAGAGTCTCCTGTGTGTCTCCGCCGCGACGACGAAAAGTCTGGCATGTACAAGCCCGAGTGCGTTCAACCTCGTATACAGTCAGGGCCGCGCCGACAGCTCGCATCATCATATTCGCTCCGCGTCCCGCTCACACACGCACACATGCGCGTATACATAACCAGACAGCCATTATCGATGCGATATATTAAGCGCGCGCACGAGCGGCGACTCTCTAGCATTATCATCGCCGTTCGCTCTCTGCGGCAAAGGCTTTATACGCGTACACACACACACACACACACACACACACGGAAAAGAGAGAGAGAGAGAGAGACAAGACGCGCAGGTGCGAGGCGATGCTTATCTATCTGTCGCGGCCTCGTGCAGTGTGTATACCGAGAAATCCAGGCGAGCTGCGGCACCTTTTATAACGAGCGGAAAAGGGAAGAGAGCGAGAGGTGAAGGAAGAGTGGACGTGTGGAGGAGATCGCGTCTTGGGAAGGTCCATCGGGTGGGAGGGGAGAAGGAGACGCGTTTTGCTGCTTTCTTTGTGTGCGTTGTATACCTGCCTGCACTGTTCTTTATTGTGCGGGCAGTTTTTCGAGGGGATATTTTCTTCTGGCTATGGGTAATTCTAATCTTTGGATTGATGTGGAAAACTTCTTTGCGGCGTGATAAGAGCGTGAGTCACTGGGTAATTTTGACGGTGGAAATCAAATAGAGCGAGATTACATGTGAGGAAAAGTTTGTTTTTAATAAACGTGCGCGACAGAGTAACCTACTGCTGATCGGAATTACAGATCGTAGCGATAAGTTCAAAGCTATTGCATATCGTGGTTACAATCAACGTCGATGCCTGAGCTAAATGGATTGAAAAATATCATTTTTCACTTGTTTCGCATCGATTATTTTCTGAATTAAACTACAATTTTATAGGGACGTAGTTGCATTAATAACTTATTTTGAAATTAGATAGAGTAAAAATAAATGGATTTATATATAAAATATAGTAGAGCCAAGTCTTAAATCACGGCAAACCCGTTTGCGCTTGAAATTTAGTGCTTTCGATAATTATATATATTATTTGAAAAGGGATATCTCCGTAAACAGAACTTTAAAACTGCGGAGTGGTTACCTTAATTGACAATGTCCCTGATACAATAATTTATGGTCTTTCATTTGCATACAGATTAATCGAGATTGCCGACCGTAATTTTTTCGACGAAACAGATTTCCCTTGCATCTCAAATGAGGTTCTCCCTAGAAGACTCAAAAAATTGCGCATTTCGAAATATGTCACAATATCGCATTGCTGGCACAATTCGCATTTTCCGAGAAACCTCAAACGCACTCCTCCTCCCTCCGTTTCTCTTCAAATTCTGACGCAGAAGAAGAAAAAATAATAAAGAAAGAATGCACGCGAAATGCATGCACGCGATCTAGAAACGTCGATTTCACGAGCGTCCAAGTCCGACGACGATGACGATCCTGAAAAATATTAATGTATATAAGAGAGCCACTCGTAGCTCGACGAGCCTCGTAAAGTTATTAATTACGCGCTCGCGAGAGAAGCTCAAGTGTGAAATATGAGAATAACGCCGCAATGATCCGAATTGGGTGGAATTTATATGCGGGACGTATACGTGTCTGTGTGTGTGCGATGGTATACTGCGCAGTCCTTGATTGCACATGATGGAGAAGTCGCGCGCGAAAGAATGAAAGAGCGATGCAGCGACGAGGATAGAGAGAGAGAGAGAGAGAGAGAGAGAAGACGAGTTTTCGATTTGCAATTTCGCCGCTTGGTGGTTCTAAGGAGTCCTTAAATACAGATTTCTTGGTGGATTTCAATTGATTTCGATGGCTGACAACAGACATCTATTTACAAGTTTTTATCAATTCAAGTCAAGCACAAAATCACATAATCCACTATGAGGGATTTCAAGCATGAAATCTCATTTGAAATCATATACCAGTTATGACGTCGTTCATATATGTACCTGCATTTTCGACCATTTCAAATATATTCTCAATCCTTACTGACTTCAGCACGCAACACAACCCATGATTTCTATGCGAACCACATCCGCAAAATCCGAGGTGAAATCTTGCACGGTAAACAGCTATCGTGACCCATAACAATCACGTGATTCTCCTTCAGAATGAAAAAAGCCTCGAATATCTTACGATTTTTCTGCGCAGAACATATATACGCCGATAGAAAACGCAATGAGCTCTGGGTGAGTCTCGATAGGTGCAAGCGAGACAAGCCTATACATGTATACACACACACACACACGGAGGCTCTGTTAAGAAAGAAGAAATCGCTCGGCATTGGCAGAGAGACAAATGCTCTATGCCATCGCGTACACACATACACAGAGAGAGAGAGAGAGAGACGGCAAGAAACTGCTGGTTCGCTTGCGCGTGAGAGGGAATGCCAAAGAAGTTAAAAAGAGAGAGGATCGCTGAGAGAACTGCAGCAACAGCAGCAGCTCGCCGCACCCGCAGCTGCTAGAGGAGCCTCAGCTAGACAGCGTGGCAGCGGCTTGGCGCGCGTCTTGCGCGACTCGATCCGAAATAAAAGGAGTATACACACACGGACGCGTAGTGCAGCCGTCGGTGTGTGTATGCCTGTGTGTGTGTGTGTGTGTGTGTGTGTGCACTTGTATGCGTGTGGAGTTGTGGGTAAGAGCTGTTGAGCTGGGAGACGACGTGGCGCTCGTGCATATAAACGTCGTCCTCGGCCGTTCGTTCTCGCATGCTAATGTCTCGCTCGGCGCAAAGCCGCCTCTCGCGATATTATGCCTCTCTTTTATTCCTCGGCGAGCGCGTTTCCAGAGAGAGAAATTCTTCTCTCTCTCTCTCTTTCTCTCTTACTTGCGGCTTTTTGCGAAATACCCGTTCGCGGATGCTGCTGCTACTGCCGTTGCCGCTTCTTTCTTTAGCAATGGAAATTCCGCGAGTCGTGCAGCCGTTCGTGCGATGTTCCAATTTTTCCGTGGTAGGTCTTCTTGCACTCCTCTCTGTCCGCGAGGTTTAGGTTTCACTCTTTGGTATTCAGCTGCCCCGAGGTTAAACTGTTTTACGGGCGTGTTCCGCGTGTGTTCCGCTTTTAATGGCGAACGTAACCTCGACATTAGTGGTCATTAACATATAGGAAAGTCTTGATTTTAAGTCTGCATGGATTTTATGCAAATTCCTTTTCTATACCTAATGCTCCCTACGAGGATTTCAATGGTTCCCAGTGAATACTTATACTCGTTAGAATCAATCATAAATCGGTGCGCAATAGAGGAGTTATGTATAGTTGACAAAAATAACTTTGAAGTGCACTCCTTATAAAGTTTCGTCGTTCGGTAATTCGAAGGCAATCGGTGATTCGAAATTACCGTACAAACTTCTCAAGATCTTAAAGATTATACGCTTCTGCCGTATTAAATCGACTTTATCAGTACTTCTACTTATAACGAACTGGTCAACCCATTTACGCACACTCATGGATCCTTTGGCCGCATCTCGGCGCAGAAAAACTGTCCATTTACACTCAAGCCTATAAGCAGTACACCACTGTACATATATTTGAATATATATTCTGAATATAATTCCACAGAGTCTCTAATTGCAGAGCGGAAAAGCACGTAATTCCCTCCAAAGCTGCAGCCGTGTACAAAATCGTCCGATTCATAGACGCGCCAATCGCGTGCGAGCTGTTGGCTACTCGCGTGAGTCGAGGGGCGTGCGAATGGAAAGGCGGCTGGGATATAAGCTGCGGGTTCCCAATGGCTTATGGAAAACTGGGAGTTTGCCGCTTGTGCAGTGCAACTGCGGCACTCGTACATATGTGTGAACGTATATACATATATACACGTCGTCTAGTATTGTGATGTAATTCTGGATTTCCCTGTTGTTAGATGAATCGCTGTCTCTCTGCCATGCGATTCTGCAATTGATGATTCGCCTGCAATTATTAATGACCCTGGTTTACTTTCTAATTCTGTATATAGAAGCGAGAATCGTATGACTTGAGTGTGAAAGTTGAACTCCTTGCCGAGATTATATTGACATTAAGAGAAAGAGTGATGAAAAATTGCTGCACATGCTCGAGACAGGTGTGCTCTTAACTTGGATGATAATGATCTTTTGACTCGTTTGTATTTACAAGAGCTAGGCTCACTAATTCGTGTGGTCATAATTTGAAAATGGCTTAACACTATTTGCAATTAGAAACACTTCTCTTTTATGAGTACGGCTTAGTTGGTTATATTCAACTTCAATATGAACAGATCTAAGTTGCCGAGAATAACGTAAAAATCATTTTTACGTAAAACTCCAACTACAGTCTGATCACACTAAATGCCCACTTGAAATTAAAGTGACAAACAATATGCTCTCAGAACTTTAATTTGCGTCATACTGGCATTATCAAGGCACCGCAGACACTCGATAGAGTGAATTATTCTCCAAGGCAATCAAATCATAAGTGCAGATACGAAGAAAGTAAATTTCTAAAACATATTGCAGCTTCCACATAATGTCATGATTAACGACATTCAGACGGATCGTGTCGAATATGAATTATTTCGAATGACTCATCCAATATCGATAGCCACCACTTTGCGGCTTCTTACTTTCTACCGCATCTCAATTTACACGCGTTCATTTTAATGCTCTTGGACACACGCCCAAGTTCCTCGCCAATCAGCGCAATCCTGGACAAATATCGTTCCTCGGCTCGATCGCCGCGAAGGCGTGGTACGTGCGCGCGCGGATACCTGTTTCACCTCGATTAATTGTCAATGTATCGTGTACGCAATGCTTCGACTGGGCTTGATCAATGCTCATCTCGTTCTAATAAGAGAGATTCTTCATTTATTGTGGAAGGATTGATCGCAAGTGTGAATTTTTATTAAAAGCGTCTATGTAGATCAGTGACAATGGCGATAAGAAGTATGCGCGAATACATTGGGTTATTGAAAAATAGCCATCCCGAGTACGTGCCTTGAATTCGTGTGGTGATGTCGTGCTGATGCATACGCGTACGTGAGTACATGAGATAAGTTAAACACATAAGTTTTTGCTAAGTGTTAAGAATTTCATTACTTACGGGCGGGAAGCGAGTTTTCCTATAAAAGTACTATAAAATATCGTGTAATACGGTCTTCTTTTCTATAGCATCCTTAACTATAAAACAATGGCTAACTGTCGAATACTTATAAAATGAGGAGTAATATCGTGCTGTTATATATTTCACTTCGCGACACCGTAACGTTTATTATATTCTGGACTATAGCGAATTTTGTCATTTCACGTTACACATTTCAACATATTTCTCAAATTATCAATAATAATTATTAACAAAATTATATTATCTTTATTTATAGTCTATAAATTAAGTCTTTGATCTCAAGCCGATTCCAATCTCAACGATAAAGCACTTGTAAAATCACGATAACCTAATTCTGACGATGTAAATCATGCATATAATTATCCACGAAACTTGTACTGATCGCTTAACGTGCTTGAACTAATGTTACATGAAATGAAAAGAAAATGGTAAATGAGGAAAGTAGTAAATGAGTTATGCACAACATTGCGCAATATTTAAACATACGTTATTTTATCGCTTGACAGAAAAAGAAAGACAAATTTAATTGGTTTGCAAGTAACTAAAATGAACTGCTTAGAAATAATAATAATTGCAAACTCTGGAAGTGTTAAAGGATTTTTTAAATGATGAATTCAACAGTTCAATATACTGTTGCCTGGTGCATTGTTCCTGTTTTGTTAAAATTTTTCAGATACGGCTCTATAATTCCCATTACCTATATATATCGTAAAGGAAACATTAGAACAAATAGACCGATAATCAACAGATATTGAGAAGGTTATTGTCTCATTAAACGTTCCAGACGAAACGGCTGTCAATAATAAAAACGATATTATTTATGAGTTCAAGATTCGCGGCACTATCTCGAGTATAAATTAACTCGTCCAGCATTCAAGCATTCATCATGTCACTATTTTATCAATCGTGAATAGATTTGCATCAGTTCGTAATCTATGAGCCGTATATCAGATAACATTTTCGTTTGTCATGAATAATCTCCCGCGGGATTTACTTGTATATCGCGCACTATTTTTAGTACAGTAAGTGGCATACGTGTACGCAAACATTGTAACACCAGCTCCGTAATATACATTTAAAATCGGCCGACACATTTTACTTTATTCTAACCGCAAATTCTATTATTGCACCACATTATATTCTGGTCATTTCAGATCTACTAAGGAAGAAGATTTTGGTTATTGACCATATATTTTATAAAAAAAAATTTGAAAAGTCTTGTTAAAATTTGTTCATAAACCAATTAAGTCACTACTCAAAGTGGCAATGAAGCGCTGGACTTTGTAAAAATCATGATTCCACGCATGGAACTCGGATCGATTCGCGAGACAACTTCATTTCAGCTCGCGCCAGAATTAAATTCCCAACAGGCACCCCATTCATCGCGGGCGACAATTTGCCCGCGCGAACGTCACCAGCCACTAGACGTAAAGAAAAAAAGGAAGGAGACGAAAGAATGGGATAGAGACTACACTCGGCGCGGAAATTTATCGCGTTTTTATGACGTCAAGCATCAGATCTAATAATTCGCGAGAAGGGCTTTCCTCTCTGTAATCAGCCCCTGCTACAGCTGATGAAGGCGAGAGAGAGAGAGAGAGAGAGAGAGAGAGAGAGAGAGAAGAGAAAAAAAGGCAAAATAAACCTGCATTACCTCATGTACAAAAAGGAGGATGACAAAACGCGACCTCTCTAATCCTCCACTGATCTGTCATTAGCCGACTCGGTATACGTCTTTTCTTCTTCTTCATCTTCTATTTCTTCTCCTCCTTTAGAGGAAGAGGCGAACCCCTTCCTGAGGACGTCTTTTCATGTGTGATGGCCAGCTCTCCTCTGCGGGCAGCGGGGTTAAGTAGATGTGCGCGCCTCTCATCACGCGATTTCGCCCCGCTATGAATGATGAGCCAATTCAGATGGCTACCGATGCGTGGGAAGGGAGTCGTATAATAATAGCAGCGAATGGCGCTAGCCCGCGCGCGTCATCCTGCTGAGGGAAAATTCGCTGCGAGGAGGGGAAAGTCCCCGATTGTTTGCTTAGATAACAATTGAACGCCGAATTAAGCGCGGCGCTCGAGTGGCATCTCGACGGACGCCCCTACTTTCTTTGCCGATGCCGCTTGTAAAGTGAAAACTCGATGACTTTGTTTTGAAGTTGGACTGACGAGGATATAGGTCAGTCCTTGTAAAATTTGAAATAAGAAACCAAGAAAGCAGTTTTTTTGGTTATAATTATGGGATTCCCTATGATTAAGAACTTCGAGATGATTGTCGAACCAAAAACGATCGATCACGCACGAATTCCAGCTGATTTTTTGATCAATCCGAGCGCGTTACCTAATCCAGCGTGAATTATCCCGCGAGATGGCACAGACAGATTAGCCGTAGATTTCTGGTCCGCGGGCTATACAGGCGCACGAGTCATTGTCAACCGGATTGGCCAATTAATCCAGATCTAGTTGGGAAACGGTATCGAAAAAGAAGGTACACAACGAATCACTCGTGTGTCACGCTCTTGCCGTGTGCTCGAGAGAGTCCTGGATGACAGCGGGAACGAGAAGAAAAAAAAAAGGGAGCGCGCGTTAACGGTGAAGCTAAAGACGTCAGCAGCTCAGGTGCGTATAGGCTAAGTAGACACACACACACGCGCGGGAGGCAGAGAAAAATTTTGCCCCTCGGCAAATTGCGAGGTAGATATATAACCTGCTTAACAACGCACACATGCACATAGACACACGTGGACGACTGGACCGCGCGTGTGGAAAAAAACCGGCACGTGCCGTCGTTCAAAGCTCCCGTATAGCCGCGGCGTGCGCGCGCGTGCGACTTTTGACGGATTCCCCGCGTCGTCGCCCGTCTTTCTATGAGGTTATTGAATGAGACGCGGCGACGATCGTCAAGTGGGGAATACATTATTTTTAGTTAAAGATATTTTTACCTACAGACGGGGTATAAAATTGGACCGAGTGCTTTAGAACGATTGTTTGTTTTGTACGAAATGCTTTTTCCTGTACCTTAAAGCGGATGTAGCGGTGATAATTTTATGTTTGTGTGCAGACTTTTGCGACGGATGATGCTTGGGATGAGATGTTCTTTTTCGTGAGAACGAAAAGAGAGATAATTATTTTCCCAGAAAGCTTTTATTTAAGATCATATGGAAATAGTATACGGTCGAATGAGTGACGCTCCACTTCTCAGTACTGCCAAGGTTAAATATGTAAATAAGTAGCATTCTTTGGATTTAGTCAGACGTCTTTTATTTTGCTTCGCTTTTTCAAATACTGCCGCAGAAGCGAATTGCACATTAAACATATACTTCAGAATTAGATCGACTGATTATTTTACTGTATAAAAATTCATAATAGAGTATGAATTTGCAAATTGTGAGAAGCTGTAATATCGAAGGAGTACTTATTCCGTAACGTTGAAAGTATTACAAGTTTTGTCCAGTCGTAATGGTAACACGTGTATTACTTATTGTCGTTAAAAAATATAGCACAGTGCTTGCAACAGAATTAATTTTCTTTTTCATCTAATGAAACATTTTATCCATAATTATTCAGAACGGTTATACTGTTTTGCATGAAACTTTCCCACGTCCAAAAATAAAAAAAAAACAAACAAAGTTTCTCCTGCGTTGGCTCCTGCGTATTTTTCTCGACCATAATATTCCAAACATCGCCATTCGCATATAACTAACGCGCCACGCGTCATCCCTTTCACCTTTTTCTCCTTTTTCCCATCCTCAAGCTCATTTTTATATCCTTACATCCTTTTCTCTATTTACGACGAGATTCTTTTACTTCTGTGCGTCTCTTTTTATTCCAGCGCGCCGCTGCTTGTCAAAAATACACTCGTGTAAAAATGCATATTTATACCGACTCAAAACATCATTACCTCGTGAGCGTATGCTTTCGTAGAGCGGCCACATAGATACTTGATCAAAATTGCAGCGCTGAAATGAACTTAAAAAAAAAAAGAAAAGAAACTGCACGAAAATCTTGTGCTTTATAAGACACGCGCGGAAATAGTTGAGGAAATTCATCCCCGAATAAGCCAGGGTATATACTGAAACCCTGTCCTACGCAATCGCATTATATATCCGTATATTTACATCGGACAGGACGACGTCGGCGACTTCCTCGAGCCGCACTTACGCTCGTGGCACTGCGGCTACTTATTACGAAGATTGCAGGCTCTATTTAGTGTCGTCGTCTGCGACACAATTAGGCCGCCAGAACTGAAAGAGAGAGAGAGAGAGAGAGAGAGAGAGAGAGAGAGAGAGAGAGAGATGTAATGCGAAAAGCAGCGGGGGGTCAAGTATCGTTTCGCCTGTGTGTGTCTGTGGCTGTGTGTATGTAGAGCGAAAGGGAAATGCGCCCGGGAAAAACATGCGAGGGAGTGCCGAGCGCGTATAGACGTCTTGTTTCGGACATTACGTCTATTATGTTGTGCTCTGGATTGAATGAGAGGATTACTCGATCGCTTCGGCAAAGGTCTGTTCCTTTTTTCTTAAAGGGAATTCGTGCTTTTTGTTTATATGAAGAGAGTAAATTAACGGAATGTGATTTTGTTAAGAAATTATTCTTTTTTAATGAAGATTCCCATATATCCTCAGGCTTAAATTGTTTAGTTAACTTTTCCCCTTGAAGCGCGTGATGGAAGTTATCATGTCCTCGTAATATAAAGTGACAAGACAATCATTGGCTTTTGTCATACATTACTATAATTGAAGACGATGCGAATCGTAAAAGCGTGCGAGACCGACATAAGTTTTTGGACTTTCAGACGCTTGTGAATATATTTGAATGATCGAATTAATTCACGTACATGTTAAATGGTCCGTACAAAGGTTTTTGTATCAAAGAAAAAGAAAAATTGTTGGATAAATAAATAAAAGTTTCAAATAAATAAGTTCGCTGTAACTGAAAATATTAAATAATAAATCATAAGTACATAAAGTTTATTGCTGGTTAAGCTTGTGCGAGAAATCAAAATTCAACCATACCAAGGCCTCTCTCCCTCAAATCAAACTCACCCTTTCAGAACCTACATCTCAAACCAGAAAATGTAGTCAAAGCAGAATCGAGAATCGAGTGTCAAAAGAGAGGCAGTACACGCACGTATACGCGCGTATAGCGAGAGGGCGGCAAAAAAAAGGAAGAAAAGAAAAAGAAGAAGGAAAAAAAAACCAGAGGAGGAGGAGGTCGTGGGAGGGAGAGAGGCGAGCGAGCGAGAAAGAGCCAAGGGATGCGCGCGTTTCGCGCGTCGTCGCGTCCTCTCCTCAGCGACGGTATATTAGAGGCCGCGAGTCGCCCAGCTCCGTTCACAAGTCCGTTAACCGGCCTGCGGTGCGCTTTACGCCCTTTTTGCTTCGTATATTATATACCCCTCCGCTATCTTTTTTCCTTCCTCGCACGACAGCTTGCGTCATAAACTCATACACCGGTTCATTTTATCCGTTAGTGCTGTGGATATATTGTCGCGGTATTTATAACAAACGTGATCCAAGGCTCGAGCTGAGGCTTAGTTCAACTTTTTTGCCGAGCAAGGAAATCTATCTGGAGAACGCTGATAAGGTAGGACTGATACTCTTTTTGATACTAATAGTCTTCGTGTCGAGCTGGTGAACTAGTGAAGCTTTCTGATGGATTCTCTTTTTAGTTGGGACAGTAGTTTTTCAGTGTAGAGATAGACAATTTTGGGTGCAAACGTAACGTTACTTTAGAGCTGGGGAAAATGTTGATTAGTCACTGTAAAGTTTTTCAGCAAACATTTGAAAAGAAATAGAATTGTTATATACTTCTTAATGTGTACAACTTGTTAATATATCATAATATATATTCTAATATAACGGAAGAAAAAAGTAAGGAAATTCATGATACAACTACTTTTTAAATGAGTACTATTTTTGTAACAAAGTCGATAGCTTTGTATTGCTTGATTAATTTTAAACTTTGTTTAAGACTTGTACACAATTAATAATACAAAATTACAATAAAATAAAATTCTTATATTGCATTACCAATTATTAGTACTAAAAGTTTACAAGTCAAGAAAAAATATAGAAAACGTGACTTTTAGTATTTAAAAATTCAATTTAATGTTCGTACGTACTCTAAATCTAAAGATTAATAAAAAGTCGTTAAAAGTCATAATCTTTCAACTCAAATGGTGTTCTAAATAGTTTCCTATATATTTTCATGAAGATTTACGAAATTTTTATGGTTCACTGCAAACATTTACTCGACTTTAATGTCTTTGAGACCATAAACATTACATCTCCGTATTAATAAAAACTCCATACATGTCCTAAGAAAAATTGCGTAAGCCACTGAATGTGTTTGCACTCATTACGCGACATATTGACTTTTTTAATTTAATCTTTTAACGATGAATTATTAGCCATTTTATGATTATTTCAACATTATTGCGTGTATCATTCAAATTGTGAAAAATCTTTTATTGATGCGAAAACATAAGCACCATTTTGTCATGAATAACATAAAATTCACTTAATAATTTTTGTGGAATTAAAAATTCTTTGTGCAATATAAATTACCATTTTTAATTTTTATAATTCCTAAAATATCCTATTATAGCCTGATGCGAAAAATGCTGCACCTACGTATTTTAAAAACGGAAATTTTATGAAACCTCAACGAGAAAAACATGCAATACTTATTCATACAGATAATCATAAGGAATGCTAAACTTTTTTAAACACTATATAGTCTATTGTTGTATTCAAGGACAGTCCATAAAAATGGTAACGTTATTTTCAGCTATTTTGAGCCTACCCGTAACGCATTTCTTAACTTCTTCTCGGAATTAGAAACATGTAACGTTATTTCCGCAAAAATAGGAAACGAGTACTTCAGGAGTATGTACTTTTATTAAACTGTTAAAATAAGGTTTGAACACATATAAATACTTATCAAGACACAAATCAAGTCTGCAAGTTATTTCTGATGATATTTATCTTCATCCCTTAACATAATCATATACCAAATTTCAAAATAACAGATATTTTTGCGTTTAATTCGAATATCCCAAATAAGTTAACGGCACTCATCTCGCTAAAATTTCATCACTCGCAACAGTAGATATAGATGCGCGCCATGAAGGTCAGGCGCGGTACAGTGCGGTGCGTGGAAAAGCGCGATTTTATCTCGCGGTAGTCGCGCGAAGTAGGTTCAAGAAAAGGTAAGAAAGCAGAGCGTCCAGCTGTCTGGCAGCGTTGCGAGCGAGAAGCGCGATCGGACACCGCACTGCGTGCACGCAAAAACAACGGTATATTACGCGGACTCGAGGTGCAGTTCGCGTTCGGTTAGGAGCTCGACCCGATTGCCCGACACCTGCGCCTTGCCACTATAGCCCGCGAGAATCCTAATGGCGCACTCGTTCATCAGGCCATTTTGACTTTTTTTGTATATGTATAGTATAACTGATTTTTACAAAGAACAGCGTAACAGAAATGAAATTAACAAAATATTATACCAATCAATTAATTTTAAAAGCGGCTTAAATAAGTTTAATAAGGCGCGAAACCGCCTTACGGTATTACGTCACCGGGGCTTCGAATTTCTGAATGAACGTCGTCCCGACCCACTATAATATAATGCGGGCGCGAAAAAAAGAGCAGAGAGAAAGGACACGAGAGAATGCCAAAGAGAATCCCTAATGAGTCGGCGAAATTCCTGAGCGACTTTCCATTGTCGGGCTTCTGGGAAGTGCAACCAGACGCATCCACGAAAAATAGACGAATTCGCTTAAATAAGCACACGTACGCGTGATGTGTGGTATATACGAATCTGCCTATGACGCATTGCTCGAGAATTTACGTGCGTTCGGGGCATTCAGGACAATTATTGCATGTCTTTGGGGAGGAGACGATGAGTGATGGGATTATGGCTGAGTCTGACACGTATATCACACCTGTGAACCGATGCATTCAATGGCGATGATGCAATCGATTCGACGGTTCATCACATCTTTTTTTAGATTCTTATAGGTGATTAGTGGAGCGTTATCAAAGATTTTGTAAAAATTATGCTTTTTTATGGGAAATTTTAGTGTTTTCTAGGCTGATGATTAAAATATTATTTGTAGAAAGTCACGTAAAAGTCACGAACGAAATCACTTTCAAGATCCAGTGATTCTCCATGTGAAACGTCTTAAAATTATTGATTTTGATTAGTGGATTTACGATTGATAACGAAACTGATTTCTCTCGTGATTTGAAAAGGACCCGAACGTCAGTATTTTGTTCAAATCCTTCCCGCATAATTAGTAAATAACGAAATTTCTTCGAGCACGATCCAGTTACCTCTTAAAATCTCGCGAGCCATCACCAGGCGTACTTTCATTCACTCGAAATCGACAACTCGTTTTTCCCTACTCTTCCTCCGCACGAACAAGCGCAGAAAAAAAAAATAAACCGACAAGCGATACACATGCGGAAATCGATTCGCTCTCGCATGCACACGTGTGTATACGTGTATACGCGTGCGGCTTCTTTTTTCCTCCTCCTCTTGAAATATACTCAGTAACATGAAAACGCGATACACATCGTCGCAAACTTCTTAGCAAAACCGAAAGAGCCGCTCGCGCCGATTTCTCTCGGTGCAGAAACGTACCGCGCTCGCGGAAGTTGCGCGTGTGCACGCGCCAGGGCCAACTGCGCATGCGCTCTCGCACTCGCGCCTGCGCGTTCCCTCTCTTCAATTAATTATCGTCCGTTCGCTCGCTTTGCTCGCTCGCGTTCTCTCTCTCTCTCTCTCTCTCTCTCTCTCTGTCTCTCTTCTGACAAGGCGAGCGACTTTCCGTTCACGGCCCCCGGAGAACCTCACGCTCACGGCTTATACGCGCTCGCCGCTTTTATTTATAATGCCCACGGATATCTTGCACTGCACTCGCAGTGCCGAGAAAGAGAGAAGGAGAGCATGTGTAAAAGGACGCCACATCGTATATGCGCGCGTATAAAAGCGGATCGAGCGCTTCGGCCTTTCCCTTAGAATGCACGCTTTTCATGCGCCGATGTGTGCGTAAGTGCGAGCGAGCCTTCGTTGATTTTGAACCGATAATCGGAGGAACGCCGGTTTCCGAGACGATGGCGTGATATAAACTGTATTTTGATTGTTAAATATTAGTATATATTGGGAAAAAATATTTTAATTGACCAATTTCCTATAGTTATGTTTGAAAGATTTGAAATTGTTCAATACGATTTTTCAAGCTAATGTGGTGAACGTAAGAGAAAGCAAGTGAAAACGATGACAACTCAATGTCGAGTGTGATATTTTTTTATTTATGAATTTAAATTGTTCCCTTTTAGTGATCGTACAAGTGATTTTTTTTGAATGAGCCAAATATAGACACTTAAGGGATTAAGTCGGCAAATGTATGTTAATTTAAAACTTTTGCAAGAAAAAGGTCTTTTGGCTATAAAGGAAATAATAAAAATCAATGTAGTTTAATGATTGTATTTGAAGGCGAAATTGAAATGACTATAAATTAAAAATTAAATAATGTAAAGCGCGTGTTTGAGTTCTGAAAAAATGATCATTTTATTGCGGTTGTAACTGTTTTCGCAATGATTCATTCAATGATGTTCATGTACATATATTGCTTCTGGTACATTATACTTAAATTTTATGTCTTGATTTCTTTAGACGGAAACATTTATAATACGTGTTATTTCACTAACCTCGTAAGTAAGGAATCATAAAAGTCTAAAATACTACTTTTCTAACATCTTTTCGAATTAATATATTTTAGTTAACTCTAAACTTTCACTCGCTTTTAACGGTTCAGATATAAATTTTCATTATTTGAAATAAAATGGCATCAGCTCGTTGGCATCCGATGTAATTTACTTTATTAAACTTAGAAAGCCGTAAGATTTCTTATAACTGGCACGTTCAACATTACATGTACGATAATGTATAAAAAACAATTACAAAGCAGAATGTCATCAAATCTTATCATTACTCGAAACGACAATCAGAATCTCGGTCGAAGTGCATCGTGTATCGAAAATTACATTACATCACGACCTGCGAGGCAATCACCAATCTCACGTATGCAAATTTATTGAGAAAAGTGATCATACGAGCCGCAACTTCGTGGGAACTATGAATTATGCAAACGTTACGCCTAATTAGTCTATAAAAAATAGTTTGTGCGCTACTTTAACATCAGCGCATAATTGATTTATTGGTTATTAGCTCGCTGCGATGATGGCTTATGCGCGATAAATCAGTCAGAGAATTGTCCGGCTATTACTTAGTTACAATACTTTCCAGCAGTATAGGAGTTGCATTAAATGGAATCATGGTTGAACCGGTATTAATTATTTTCCGACCTGTAGAAAATTATGGTTTGAGGCCAGACTAGTAACCAACAATTCTTACATTATTTCGATGTGTCAACGTATCATGCATCGTTCAGAAATCACCGATGACTTCTAGCTTCACGGAGGTTGCACAGTTATAGCAGTTAATAGTTCTCTAAGTTTTTTCACTCTTCTTGAAAATGGCATTATTTTATAAATAATTAAAGTTTGCGGAAAATGGAATAGTTTTAACTTATTACTACTCATTTTATATGTACAACAATCGTTATTTTTCCAAGAAAGACAATAGCTTAAAAATTACCATTAAACACAAAAAGCCTCTACTGAATGTAAAGTGAAGCGGTATGCGCAAACCTCGAACGAACGTATGAATGAACTAGCGAATGAATCAAATTCTCCCCCATTGCAGCCAAAGAGAGCTGGGAGTATACAGAGGGATCTCTCTCTCTCTCTATCACTGCTTGAGTTGTGTTAACTGAAAGTCTACGTACACGTATACCTGCACACTCGTACACCCACGGCCTCTTCGGGCCTCTCTGGAAGCAACGGCACACAGCACATGACCGACAGAGGGAGAAAGAGAGTAAAGAGTGAGGGAGATAGAGATAGATAGTGAGTGAGAGAGAGAAAGAGAGAGAGAGAGAGAGAGAGAGAGAAAAGAGAGAAAGAGAGGGATCTAGTGTCATTTAGGTGGCTGGAACGGAGTGAAGAGCCAGCCCTATGCAGAGTGCCAGCTCGCAGCGGACCGTCAGTCGATGCAACACATACAACCAGGCAGGGACACTCTTCTTCTTCTCTTCCCTTCCCTATTCCCTATATCTACTTTTGTCTATCTCGCTTGTCTCGCTCAAAACTAGGTGTCTTTGCAATATCGGCAAATCGCATCCAAAAATTGTTTTGTGAGTGATGATGAAGATCGATTCAGTGCAAAGATGAGGAATTTGGTTGTGCGGCTAGATTATCGTGGAGTCGTCCTGTGTTAAATTTGTGGATGATTGGCTCAACTATTCTCTCCGCTCCAGCGATGAAGATCTTGGGATTGATCAATCTGTGAGATGAGAATTGGCAAAATTACCTGTGACCACATTATGTAACGCGTCGCAATTAAAACTTAATGAACTGAATTTATCATCAGCTTCATAATTGTGCAATTTTCATGTCAACCGTTTGATTCGGAACTGTTTGATCGGATACCTGCACGATCCAAGATAAGTGTCCAAAGTGAGATCGATTTATCCGATTGCAAGAAAAAAGGTTGCGGAAATTAAGAGAACAAAGGAAAGTTACCTAAGACTCGGTGTGAATTTTACAAACGATTATACGAGTGGTGAGGCACACACATCAATCGACGTGTAAGAGCGCGTCCGATGGTTGAAAGCCGTGAGAAAATCAGCTTTGCCGTGTTGGTGCGCCGTGAATTGGTGTGTATGTGTGTGCGGGTGTACACCACACGACGACAGATCGGAACGGATCGCGGCAGCAGGCCGACTGGCACGGATACGAACATTAACTCATCAGTCCCATAGACCCTTACCCGGCCTACCACACACGCACGCATCTCCCACCCACACAATCATCGAGCTGAAGAGGTTCTTTCGCACGCAGCTTCGCAGGCTCATCGTTTTGTAGCTCTCTCTCTCTCTCTCTCTCTCTCTTTCTATCTTTGTTGGTAGGGTCTTGTCTGTGCCTCGCACCGCTCTCCACTCTGTATCTCTTTTTGCATCCACTGGTGGGTGGACATCGTTTGCTTGTTTTTTACCATATGAAAAGAGGCACACCGATTACGAATGAACGATTTGATGGAGCGCAGTTCCATCGCTTCAATGTAGATGTTGGGAGGAAGTTGTCGGTAGCTCAATTGATTTTGGATGAGAAACAGTGGCGTGTCGAACTCAACTTTCGGCGCATGAATTGCACTTTCAATTACTAAATGGGATGTGGTTCCCGGAACTTCAAAGAGCCATAATCTGCAGCATCGGATACATAAAACTGTGACTTTTTACTTGGACCATTGCTTGGCCGAAAGTGGAAAAGAGTTCATTGATCCGTGAAAAGCGGTGACTGTGCGAAGTGAATGATTCAAAGTTTGGCGACAAAATGCTTTGACACTCAATTTTTGTACGCCTATAGTATCGATAAGAGAAAGAATAGGATTATACAAGTGTGGTAACTAAAGTAAATTTTCATCTTTTCAAGATCGAAAAGATCGTTTAAATGTCGGATGTGCAGGAAAATATTACAGCTAGTTTACACTCGTATTTAAAACTAATCATTGCCAATCGCAACTAAATTATTTCACACGAAGTGATGAGGCTATAAAAGGGGCTTACTAACTTTTTAGACAATATTAATAAACAGTAGTTGCTTAATCAAGAACACAGTTCACAGTACTTACGTTCTGTAATTTTGCATTTTTCCAGTATACTTATGTGCACGTAATACACTTCTAAGAAAGTAACAATTTAAACTCTTGTTTAATGCTTGACTTAAAAACACGAACTATTAATATGAATCATATCGATACAGAAATACTGAAAAATAGCACTTTTAATAACTAACCTTGAAAAAGGAAAAAAATTAGCTAATACTGTTGGTATTTCTAAAATATCTAACTGTACGATCATTTAACAAGAAAAAGACTGTTAGCAAAAAAGTAACTAGTATTGTAAAGTGCTTTGCTTTAGAAGGCACTTGCAGCCATCAAGTAATAAGATAGATTAACATCATTAACACCAAAAGAATCATCTTTATAGAAAGGCATTGAAACACAAATATTTCTAATTTGACTAATTCATCAAACTCATAACACGCAGCCTCCAGAACCCAGAACACACTAAGCATTTTCAGAAAATAATGTCAATCAAACTCCAGATATTAAAATGACTTAATCCGCAAGCAAACCTAAAGGAAAATTAGTATAATCTCACGAAAAAAACTTCAGATCGTTAGAGCACGTGTGTGTGTGTATAAGTGCGTGTCGAGTCGTAACGGAAAGGCGCGACGCATCGATGAGTCGTCGGGCCATTACCATGGAGCGCCGCAGCGCCAAGTTCATGATCTGCTACGTGAGCTTCGAGAGCGAGAACGGCTGAAGCATTGTCTATATTGCGTGTCATTTCGTATACACACGCGTACACTTTCAATATATACACCAGAGCCACAAGATACGAAGAGAGAGAGAGAGAGAGAGAGAGAGAGAGAGAGGAGTGCATGTGTGCGGCTTGTGCACTGTGCAAACGAAGGCTGGGGGAGACTTTTGCTTTCAGGGGGAAAGGGAAGAAGCGAGAGAGAGAAGAGGAAGGAGGAAGAGAGGAGCTTTTTCGCGACTGGCCTTTGGGACAGGAAGGCGAAGAGCGTCGCGGATTGTTACGGGTAAGTTGGCTGAATGCGTAATGAGCTATACGAATTATTCGTGAAAAATTGATGATTGCTAAATTAGACATAACAAGGCGGTAATCCTCCGGCAAAAATTGCTATAATAAAAGAAGAATTTTGCTATTCATTTGAAATGAAAGTAATGATATGTACAAATCAAGAACTGCAAAGTAAAAATTAGTCTGACGTCATTTCCTGGTCTAAAAATAAATTCTTTGTATCAATTTTTCCGCAATGTAATAAAATTGTAACAACGCAAATGAAATAATTAAAAATAAAATATTATAAAGACAGTTTTGCAATAAAATAACAAAGATTTTAAAAAATGTCGAGATATTTAAGCAACATCATTGTTTGCAAGCTGCAATACTTTGTATATTTAGAACAGCAATAAAGGAATGAAAATTTTTGAAAAATGCAAAAAATTCGCATTAATGCGCGACTCTCCGCATATTAAGAGGCACTAAAATGCGAAATTTAATAACTCGCAGACAGATAAGATCGTGAAGGAAATTAAGTATTGCAATACTGCTCTCGAGCGATAAAATCTAGTTTGGAAAAAATTTTTATATTATTCAGTCTGAATATTGCATTGCGCTCATTTTATGTTAATGTGCTCGAGACATTTCGAGATACGGATCAATAATGCAATTTAATCGGACGATTATAATCAATGTAAAAATTATTTTTATAACAATTTCGTTTCAATTAAATGATATATAAGTATATTAAATTAGATTGGCTGGTTATTCATATAATTATTTATAATGCTAAAAATATTGGATATTGAAATATAAAATGTTTTTCTTATGCTACTTTATTGCGTCAGCAAACTCGTTAATAAACTAATCATACACTATTTTAATTAAATGAAGACCATTTCAAAAAGTACACCCTTTGAAAAATTCTGAGTAATAAGAAACTCGGTTAAACCGTTTACAATCCGTAATACGTGTTCTAGAATTACGAAGTTGTGAATGAATGAAAACCCATTCGATTCGTCTATTATCAAACAAAAGTAAACAGAAAGCATGCGCGTATCCATAAATTGGAAAAGCACAGTTATCATCGTAACTGTCAAGTCGTTCCGAGTAGTTGTTAAAAAAATGTGAAAAAGGGGTAACAGTCGAGCGCGCGCGCGGTGAGGCAACGTCTATTTTTACGAAAAAAAAAAAGCGGCGCGCACGCGCCAATAAGAATAACGCGTCGGACAGAATTGTATGGTTACTTACTCGCACGCTGAGTTTTCTGAATGACATCAAGGCCGAGACGAGGCAGGTTGTAAGTGGTGTACGCTGACCTAATCAATTGTTAATTATCGCCAATAAAAAAATCATCGTAGACGTCGATCTTTCTCTCTTTTCTCTATACGGAGTTTATAAGATCGCATGTTTATGATGTCGCAATTCGAATATAATAACGTCTGGCGCGTTTTGCTCGTACAGAAGCGATCGAGATACAATAGACTCGCGAGCATGAAGCGAATTGATCTTACATTTAGATATAAATACTCGTGAACTGTCTTGTATCATACGTGTGCCTACGCATTCTTATTCTTTGTTTAGGTCTATTGCTTGGAAAACTAGATTACATTCTAACTGTCGCTGAATTGTTACGAGTCTGCTTTTTGCCAGCGAATGTTTATTTCGGTAATAGTAAAAAAGGGAGACTTTGTACTATTGCAAGAAATATCTATTCGTTGATGCTAATTGTTAAATTAGATAAAAATATATTAATTACCTGATAAGAATCTGGAATCGAAACCTCAGGATGCAAGTTGGCAGGAACCAATGGTACAACTATCTGCAACATATTGAATTTGTAAAATAAGGGATGCAAACATTTCATGTTTAATATAAAGACCTGCTTTATCAGTATAAAATTAAATATCTTCAATTATTTCCAAGCTTCCGTTTGCCCGTCTAGGAAAACTTTCCAAAACCAATCGTTTACTCCAGTACCAACAAAATACACGTCAGACGACCCTGGTAAAGTTCGCGAGGCTCATGAAAACGGCACAATAATAATTACATCGGTGCAGATGTTACGAGCTGGCGATAATTCTATTGCATCATTGGGTGTTGAGGAAAACTCTTCTTCAATCGCACTCACACACACACAGCTTGCAAAAACTTCCGCAGGGGTCTTCTAGGAACACCAATGCATCATTGGCACAGCCGGGAGAACGAATAAAAAATCAAGATATAATTGTTGCGTAAAAAAAAGTGCTTGCTTGCGCGTTCGCGCGTAATTTTCAGCTCAAAGTTTCAATTTATGCCCGCGACGGCGTCGATGCCTGTGCTTCTGTTGCGTGAAAGTTGATGCGGCTATTGCGAGCTGTACGTGCTCGATAGCGGCACGTCAAGTACGTTTTAATTAGTGCCGTGTGCGCCTATATGCACACTAGGATATAGCGTAATTAGCGAGTTCAGCTCCAAAAGCTTGTTTCATGTAAATGTGTTTCTTTATTCTATGAGTGATTCGATTGTAGAACTTGGATGTGGATTTATTGGTCGATAACATTTTTTATACTTGGTTAATTAGTCTTACTAAATTGGTCAAATATAGAAGTTTGACACTAATTTTAGCTTCTTCTTGGTTTTTGCATAAACTTCAAAAAGCGCTTCAAGCAGATCGAGTTCTCTTATCTACTTCCTATATAATGAAACATTTTAAGACAAGAAGCATCAATGCATATAGCAAATCATCACTTGATATACAAAGAGTCTTGGGTTGCACAATGTTTTCGCTTGGAAATGCGCACAAATTAACTTTCAATAAGCCAAAGTCCAACATTTCAGTATTACATATAGGAGTGATGAATTCCCTAAACGAGGGGAATCGAATGAAACTGTTATGCGGAGAGAGGCAATTCGGAAAATCGGCAATACCTCGAGCCTACGTCGTCAATCTGCGCCTCGCGCGCTATAACTGCTATAAGGCAAACATACGCCGCGACTATTGGGAGATTCAATAAACCCAATCATTCCTCCTATATACACACACGTATATATATATATATATTTCTTTTTTATACTCTTGCGTGAATCGCGAGTTTCATCTCCTCTCGAGTGGCTCGCGCGCTCCTGCATAGCGATCGGCAAATTGACGCTGAAACGTCACTCAAGACACTAGCCGCGCTTACAATAATAATAAAAGAAGAACAGTCTCAGCTGCACACACTCGAGAATCGAGAAGATGCACGCGAACGAATTGACTGCAGACGTTTCACTCGCGAGTTTACATTATAACCCGTATACGCTTATGTTTGTGCATGTGTGTGTGTGTGTGTGTATGTGTGTGCAATGCAAATGCGTAATTGCTAGCACGTTACGGATCACAGACGAGACAGGATGATGACGTCACCTCGTTTTTGCCGTCGAGCCCTCCTAGTAAGCTTTATATTGCACTCGTGCAAGACGTGAGATATCTGCGAGTGCAGCCCTTTCTCTCGCTAACGGCTGTTTTCAGTGAAAATATTTTCTCACTCTGCGAAATTTCTAGATGAGATCAATCAGTTGATTGAAAATAAATTAATTTTTTCAACTGCTTGTTATTGTTTTCTGAAATTCGAATTTATATTTGCTATAACAATAAAACGAATCTTTGAAAATCAATCTCTTTCTATTATACGAATATTAAACGATCGCTTTTTTTGAGGATAATAACAAAATGAGAGGAAAACTATAAAAGCAAAAGAAACTCTAATTAACTGGCTATGGTTCACTTGTCCATATCCTTTTCCCTTTTCCCTTTTCACTTTTCCTATGACTCAAAAGTTCTTTTACATACGTCTGAATAACTAATTTAGCGTTAAATCATACAATTTAATTGCTTTTCCTCGCGATTTTTCCACTTTGTAATTTTTCCGATAAATTCAAGATCTAATTTTTTTTCTTAGTACCCATCAGCCAAACAAGTAAGTCCCGCCGATGAATCGCATGAAAATTAATAACGGACTAGCGTCGACATTTGATGACGATGGGAACACTCGTGGGAATTTATTCGTTTTGCAAAACTGCACACAAACATTAATGCGACTCGATTACTTGATTTGTTTAGTTAAATCGTTGAGACGTGCAATTTAACTTGGTTTTTATTCACTCCATTTGCAACTTAATACATTTCTGTGAATTAAATGACGACATTTATGATTCAAAATAGTGGACAGTGTATATATAATGAAGTGAATAGAAAAATTAGAATTGTAACTCCATATTTAAATAAGCAAATAGAGCATAAGATTTATTCAACATTTTTAAGAGTATTCACAGTATTAAAAATAATTGAAATATTATTTTTGAAAAATCACTCATGAATTATATTAAACTCGCAAAGAATCGCATCAGTTTCTAATAATAAAAGTCATTTGAAAAACATTTTGCCGCGAGCGTAATAAGCATTTGACATATTAATGGTCAACGTAAAGGAAAATTGCACAGAATAAATAAGATCAATAATTATCACCTGCCAAACGTGCACTTAGAATTTATTTGATAAGCAATTAATCGATTCATTGAAAGAAGCAAAGCCATGTAATTTATCAATCTCGACTGGTTCGAAACAATCATATTCTTAATTACTAACTGAGATATTTGAATATTAATGCCGTCGTTACTGGATTTTACAACTTTAATTTATATTAGCATTCTTTTTTATAGCAATGATATACTGAAATGGATTACCTTTTTCTTTCTATGGACGTCATCACATGCTTTATTTATCCCATCCAGTCAAATGGATTTTTCAAGTTTTCGTTTTACATATTTTCTAATTTGTTTGTCTATTGAACGAATGTAAGTAGCTTATATGATAATTATTTCATCTAAGAAATAATAAAATACACTAATAAAATAATTAAAGTAATACACGAAAATTGATTGATAATAGCTCCATCGAGTATGTATATAAGAATGTATATTCGTGATTAAAAAAGATTATATACATTTACGTAATATTGTCATTTAATATATTATACAGATAAAAAGTTTTTTATTTCTTAATCTAATTATCGCTGTACATGAATTCATACCTGAAAGTAATGTAAGCTAAAGCTTTTATGCATTATCAATGCAAAACATTTTAAGACAAAATTAGAAATAAGACTGGATATGAATAATTTATCATTTATATCACAGAAGTTACAATCTTCGGCCAAAAGTTCTTGGACTTAAATTCAAGGACTGATATTTCATACAATCAAATTTGCTTTCCATTCGTAGAATTTAAACATATATTTTCCACTTTTTTGGTCTTACTTTAGTTCCATTTTCACCAATACTCAACCTTTTAAATAAATCTAAATAGACAGTCTTAGTAAATTACGAAAAAATGACCAATTCTTCTCTACTTCAGAGAATTTACTAGAGATCAAAACCAATTAATTTACTAATTCATCTAATCAAACAGTCGATCGCACTCGCAAAATATTGATTCTGCGAGCTCTTACTCCAAGGATACACCAAAGAGCCGCTCTTAAAAAAAAAAAGTATATGTACATACACAGCACGTGTTGCATCGTTCGTTGGTTCGGTCGTTCGCTCGGCTCTCGCGATTCAGGATGAAATAGGTCAGTTTTTACGTTACGACATCGTTTTCTCGCGTTACGGCAGCTCCGACGGACTCGCGCTCGATCTCAAGCTGCTGCATGTGCTGCACTTATACGCGGCACATCGAACTTAAGCGCATCGCTACACGCCAAGAATAAGTCTTTTTCTATACGATGGAGGTTAGTGCTTCGATTTTAGGAGGCGATCTTTCATGTTATTTACCGCTTGTACAGCTGAGATGTTTTGATTCTAATGAAGTATAGTTTTAGAAAGTTCTCCTTTTTAATGATTAATCTGTGTGAAAATTATTAATCCGGTGCATGTTTGGCGTAAGTTAAAACCAAGTCTGGATAAAACTTAGTTAAAGTCTGGCTTATGCTTCGTTAAAGTTTGGCTTAGTGGTTAAAGTCTCCATCTGACTATAATGCCAAGCTATTATTTTATACTGTATGCTTACAATTCGTTAAATGTTTTTACGAAAAAATAGTGTAAAAAATGAAATTGCAGCATTAATTGTTATTGAAGTAAGATAATGAATTTTGAAAGACATTTTTATCAATTAAACTGTAAAAAAACGACGCGATAAATATTTAAATATTATTACAAGGTAAGACCAAATACAATTTCTCGGAAGAGAATCTTTAATAATATGCGCATACTTACTCAAGTGCTTTGATAAAATTACTAAAAAAAATTTGTTTGTTGAAGCATTAAACAAACGACGGAGTAAATATCAACATTTCACTTGCGGTGAACGACTAAAAATAAGTTGCGCACGAGTCAGATGTTCGCGAAAAATCGTGAAATTTGCCAATATTGCTCAATGTCTGAAACTTAATCTCGATGAAACGGTGATTTCACGTATGTACTCTATTAAACTAATAACACCCAAAGTCGTTTAATTATTTTTAGAATTAAAATCACTCGACAAACAGTGAAAATCAGAACAAGCGTCGATCAGGTGAATCTTTTTCTTTTGCTTTCCATCTACTGTGGGTTCTTATGCTGAGGATTGTTACTCGAAACACATGAACTTTCACACATAATTAAATATGGAAATTTATTATACGAATTGAACATTAACTGTAACGAAGTAAAATTCTATTAACAGACTTTCAGATCGTTTTCTCACGGATATTGAAATATTCATTAACATTTTTTCAATCCACCATATTACTCAATTACGCAATATACATTAGATAAAAAAATTGAAATATTTTAATTCTTTGAACTCTCCAAAACTTAAAATCTGTAAGATGAAACAATTTAAAATATATATCTAATCCGATTTACGTAATATTTTCTATAAATAGTTTGTAATTCACGATGATGTTTCTTTTAGTTTTATGCTCCAATAAAATTTCTAGGAATATAATTTTATCCCATATGTAGGCTGATAATATTTATCACTTCAGTTTCGCGTGAACTATATTATAATAAATTCCGTTCATGCTAGGCTTGAAAATAAAGTTTTACTTAAAATAGAATATTACATACTCAATAATGATATGATATTAAAAGTTAGATAAAGTGTAACATTGTAACATGGGTTTAATGCCAAATTAAATAGCGTTGTCATTAAGCGCCAGTCAGCCACGTGAGAGTCAAATGAAGTCTCGGACCAATATGAACGTGCACAGGTGAGGTAGTCGCTTATATATATCATGTGATCAATCGTGTACCACGAGTCTGTCGACTTTTCACGAACCTCCACAATATACAGTCTGTATCTTATCGCGAAGCAAAAAAAAAAAAGATTTCAACTTGCGATTCTCTCTCGATGCCAATCTTTTGGAAGTGTATACTCGAGCACGGACTCGGCATCGTTTGGCCCGGGCTGATCGACACGTATCGACGACCTTGCGCCACCATAATTTATTGTAATGGTATGTACTACCGGATTCGACGTGCCCGCCGCTGCGATTCCAATCGGTCGCTCACGTTAAGCATTCAAATACAAGCTTTACATAATGATAACAGTGTACTTGAGATGTTATTTTGATTGACCGAAAGTAAATAGGTGCTCTTTTTTTAGGATTGCGCTCCGGGGTGGTTTATTTGTCTTTGATGATGCGGTTAAGTAAACGCTTGACGAAAATCATACATTGGCGGAGAGTGAAATCTAAATCTGTCTGTTGTGCTTTGAGATTTGTTGGATGTTTGAACTTTTATCCTATTTAAGTCATAATCATAAGGAAAACTTAAAATAAGGAAGTATTTTTATGACCAAGTGATATTCTCAACATTCGATGGAAAATAAAGTGTCTCTGATTCTTTAAGAATTAGAAAAGTTCATAAGATTTTAGAAATTATAATAACTCCTTTTCCTCTGATATTTAATTAGTATTATTCACAGAACCAAAATTTTAAGCAAGAAACGTACAACAAATCAACGTTTGACGTAGAGTTTATACATGGAAATAATCATTTGGATTAATTCAGTAATAATTAGACGCAATTAAGAGCTGTTCAAAATGTTTTTATTATCAAGTGGGTTCAACGCATTGATAATTGTGCGAGTCGAGATAGCGATTGGCCAATAAGCCCCGAAAATCGTGATTGAACGATATGTCATTATACGCATTGTCTATAATCGATCGGAATGATGAAAAATCAGTTCACCAACACAATTATTACAAGTTTAACATTACGGCAATACGATCTCTCGGTTACATCTAGGATAAAACTCGTAAAATTTCCATGTTTTGCTTCTTACAGTAAACTAAAATAGAATTTACTTGGCATCCACTTTGGTTTATTTTTCGTGTGCGAATCATTCGCTTCTTTTCATCCCATGCGTGCGCCTTCACTTTAAAGCACTATGAAAATCCAGTAGCCCATAAATCAAGGAATGCACCGGTTCGCCTTCGTCTAAGTGACTCTAGAAAGAAGGCGTATATCAGACGGCACTACTTGTAGGATCTCGCAATCGTCGCTTTGTCACGTCAAAACTGCATTGCGTCAGTGTGATTTTTGAGTATCTTTTTACTAAAAGCAAATTCATTATCTTGCAGATAATCAAAAAGATTACATTAAATTAAATAAAATGTTATTCACACCTACATTGGAGATTTATGTGTCTTCTTTTCAAAATATAAATAAGTTTATTATGCAATTCATCGAATGACACGATGAAAATTTTAATGACAAAGTTAAGTCCATAAGAATATGCAACTTCATCATTTTAATGCAAACCAACAATACATAGTTAGCGTTTAAACTATCTACTTTTCATTGCAGTCCTAATTTTCAGTTTTTAAACTGTAAAACATTTTTAATTGAATTTGAAGAGAAATTGATGGTACAGTGTGTATCGAGTATACTGAACCAATATTAGAGACTCCTATATATAGTTAAAAGGTAGAATTAATTTATTTATATGTTCATAAAATAATATTAAAATATAAAATATATTTACGTTAAATCAACAGAATTTTCTTATCAGACATGACAATCTTGAAAAATAATTAAAAAATAATCTAAATAATAAAGAACATAACTTTTCATCAGAAAAAGCATTGATGATTGAAATCAAACAGCTGCGAAATTTCTTGTAAATAATAAAATTATGAATAAATCTCAATATAAACTATAAATACGTTGCAGAATAAATAATGTAATGTATGCATATCGAGTTCAAAACGAAATCTGGAAGATAATTTGAAAATTCTCATTTGAATTCAAACCGAAGTTCTGCTTTTGGACACAGCACAAATTCTTGAAATTCCAAACCCGCCCCAATGCGTGATGGGAGTCTTGATTGATCCTTCGCTCGGCTGCAGCCTTGCTGGTTGATGCAACAGTTGCTCGGTTTTACGCCGGTATAGCCTAGAGCCCCCGATCCGGCTAAGGGTATCCGCGTTTCGCCAAGTCCAAAAGCGAGAGAGAAGAGAAAGAGATGATTGAGTAACCGTTAAGGCGAGCTTCTGCACTCTCTAATTCTCGGGCGGTAAAAAGTCTATTTTTAAGTCGAAAACTCGATTTATCTTTGGCTTAGAATTAATTTAAATACGTATGTTTTTGTTTCTACTTGAATCACTTTTAACTGATGAATGGAGTGAATCATTTGATCGATAAACTTTGAAGTCTACCAATGAGTTTGCTCGAAGATTTCATCATTTTTTGAAAACTATTTTTTTTTGTCTTTAACTTAGTATAAAAATGGCAATTAGACCTGGTGCAGTGAGAATGGACTCGCTTTTGACTGCAGATCCCAGACTTTTTACTCGTTTGGATTTAGAGAGTTGAAATGGATCGAATGAAAAAAAGAGGCGAATGACTTTCATTCGCAAGGGAGAAAATGAGTCGTGCAGTCATGACTTTCACCTCGGGGACATGACTGGCGCACAAGATTCTTTCAATTCGCCACAGTTTTTTTTTGCGCTTGTAAGTAATTAGATCGCACGCTATTTTCGGAGATTTATTGGTTGTATAGAGTCGCTTAATTGGTCGATGAATCGGAAAGATAAAGTTCGGAAAAACCAGTTCGTGGTCTATTTTCGGGCAAACCGAAGGCGGAAGCGTTATGGTAACCGTTTCGCGAACGAATTAATTTTAGATACGACGCATAGGATACATACTGTTTGCTGAAATAATAATGTTTTTAGTGATTAACGAGGCAAACAATTTTTATTTACTTTTTAAGGATGATTTACGAGGCTTCTTACATTTTATATGTACCGTAAGCGTTGATGTATGAAATTCACAATGTTACGAAGTGACTTGCTTTAATATTTTATTATCAAATTGAAAAAAAAAACGATAAAACGCGTATAATTGTTACTTTCAAAATCGGTAAACAAAACAATGCACATTTATTTGCTATAAATAAACTCGTTTCTGTGAAAAAATACGAGCGTATGTAGAATGTTTAATTTGCACATGATTGGTAGGAGATGGGGAACGCATTTTTACTTCGAAAAATTTGAATAATAAGACAAACAATGATCAATGAGAATACTCAAAGTTAGCGTACATGTGGTCCACGAATAACTTGAGTCTTGTATGCCATGACTGTGGAATAATCGACGAAAAATTCCAGGGAGTATAAAGTGGAAAACCAAGGAAGGTGTCAACTTCGACCCTCGCGCGGTGACGTCAAAAACGAAGAAGAAGAAGAAAAAGAAGAAGAGAAGAATCTCGGGAAGTTCCGCAACTACTAGCGATGATGAATCGCAGCTTGCGCCGCCGCGCATTTCAATTCCCAAGAGTCCAGCGTCTTCTTCCACTCGTTTACATTTTTTTTTGCGCGCGCGCGGGAGAGAGAAAATTACATAGCCAAGAAGTCAGACGCGGCGGTGGAAGATCGCATGGAGGTGCAATTACAATTGAACGCTCGATTATTGCATGCAAGGAGCTGCCAACGGCGGCTTGTGTGCGGAAAAATTCCGTTGGACGATTTATGAGATCAACCGCGCTGTCAAAATGGAATGGAATCGGTGAAAAATCGGAGATGGTAATTTAGATGCTGGGATCTCACCTATACCCTATCGATATCTCGTTCTTATTAACTAGCTTAAACTGCGATTGAGTTTTATCGGTTTCTTTACATCCTGGATAGACGTCATTCAGCTAAAATTCTAGATGATTTCATCCACATTTGGTTACCGATGTTGAGAGCAGAAAAACACAAGTAGTGATAGCGGATGAGCTTCGAAAAATCCAGCTGGATGACGTTAACGCATAACATGGAAGAGGCGGGCAAAATGTTTTTCCCAAGCAACAGTATTTTGAGTTATTTCACAAAAATGAGTCGTCGCTAAGATCGAGTGCGTCCGTACAGTTACCGATAACAAGGTCCAAAAGCACAAATAAATGTATTTATAATTAGGTACCTGGGGAATTAGTAACTACGCTTGACTCAAAACTGCCAATATGGACTTGAGGTGAAAAATTATACATAGACATACCGAGTGATCAGTTCCCGTTAAGAATTTCGTATTTTTGAATTTAGAACCGTAGAATAGGAAATATTAACAGAAGCGTTCGGTTGGTATTCGTTGACAATAGAAGAGACTGATTACAGGAAAACAGTTTCAAACTAAAAAATTTTTGGGCAAGTTTGTACGACGCTCCAAAATACATCATTGGAACTCCTTTTGTAGAATGTCAATGCATTATGGAATGAAACCTTCACCTTCGAACGAATGTCTTAATGCGATGTTGTTACTATTATTATTCACTATTTGATACTTAAAGAGTTTGAGTCACGGAGATAATTTTAGTGATGATTGAGTTTACGGTAAAAATTAACGGTTGCCTATAAGAAGTAGGAATGAATGGAAAATATATTGAAATCACAATTGAAATCGTATGGTATTCTACGTATATTTAAGTCAATCGCGTTGATTTTTTTTCAATTTTACTATAATACTGTAAGCTTTTGTTGTTGTGCGGTTGTTTAAGGAAACTTAATTTTTTCTTTAAATAAGGAAGAATGGTGAAGGTATTTCAAAATCTACGAAGATCGAATCACATGAATTTCGTATCAAATCTGCGATATCACTATACGATATTACATTGCCAGACTTTAAATTACTTCAATAATAAAACTACGCATATTTATTGAGTACTTAAAAATCACTATCAGCTAGAACCTCAAATCTAAAGCTATAAGTAGGTAACGATCATTTAATCAAAAGGAAATTCACGTGTGCAATCAATTGATCAGCTCATCCAGACGCGTATCCCACTAAAATAAATTTAGTCATCGGTAAACGAAAATGAAAACCAAACTGCCTATATACACGGAACTTCTATCTGAACCTTTTTACGTCAAAACATACGAAACCGGAATGAGGAATAAGGACATATAAATACATTAGAAAATTCATTATTTACTATACGTCTGTGTATATGTAAAGCGAACGATTCCTGTTTTCTCTCTTTCTCTCTTCCCACACGATCGATATAAATCCAAAAGAAAAAGAGATCTGGTTCTCTCTTTCTCGCCGGGTAAAGAAGAAGAAGAAGACGAAGAAAGAGAGAGAGAAAAAAAGGGAAAAGAAGAGCAGTAAAAAGAGGAAGAAACTTAACGAGACCGTCAAAGAGACCGGCAGCCAACTCGCACACACACACACACACACACATGCACAGAAAAGCGACCACTAAAGGGAAAAGGAAGACGACGAACCGAACCAAACGATACGAGCAAGTTATAAGAGAGAAAAGGACGGAGAGAAAAAGGAGGAAGATATATATATATATATATATACCGAAAGGAAAGAAAAAAGAGAAAGAGAGAGACAGAGAGAGACTTAAAAAGAAGAAACGGCCGCCGGCGCGCGTGCGATCGGGAGAATAAGACGCGGGGGGTCTATCCCTCTCACTCTTCTCATACACACAACATAACCTATACACACATATCCAACTCTCTCACACATGACACACACACGTACACACACGCGTGCATAAACACACGATGCAGAAGGGAGCGAACAACTCGCTCGCCTCTCATGCACACACTCTCTCGAGTGTATATATCCGAGTCTCTCTCTCTCTCTCTTTCTTTCTCTCGGACTCTCCTCTCAAGAGAGTTGCAGAACGTCGAACGAGCGACGAAGACAGAGAGAGAGAGAGAGAGGGCAGGAGCGAGAGAGAGAGCGACAAAGAGAGCGAGGGAGAGGAGGTTGCGAAGGGGAGGGGTGAGGGGGGTGAGCTCCGCAGAGCTGAGAGAGAGAGAGAGAGAGAGAGAAGTCAGTGGTGGCGGCGGCTTCAAGCGCAGTGGTGGGGGGACTTTAGAAGGCAGGCGGCAAGCCGCGAGCGGCGATTGGTTAGCGCCTCGGCCATATTATAAGCGACTGCACTCCGCGCTAGTTAATGTTAGTCCGAACCTCCACGAGAGACGCATCTCTTTTTCCTCTCTGTACACACACTCGCATACGTATATCTATATATATACATATATATATACACACGCGACTATAAGTATATATATACATATCTCAATCGATATAGATATACCAGCGATTGTACAACAGTTGAACGGCACGGGACACTATATACATACGTGTATTCACACATAGCCATATATATACATATATATATATCTATATAAATGGTGTATAGGCTATATAATTTTGAATAAGTTCGCGCGCTTTTACGCCGTTACCCCCACCGGAGAGCCACCGCATCGCCAGCACAAACGATCGTCGTTGTCGTCGTCGTCGCCGTCGCCGTCGGCCCACACCGCGGCGCGCTGCCAGTTCGTTTGAGGTGCTCTATATATCGGTAACTTTAGTCTCTGCGCCCCACCTGTTCTTCGCCTCCTTTTTTTTTTTGGTCGGTCCGACCTCTTTCGTTTAAATAAACAAATAACGGTTATTTAAACGGTATACATCCAGCTGCAGCAGTTGCGCGAGTTTCTTCCGGAAAAAAGCTTTTTACCCCAGCGGCTTTTCTTCCGCGGACAAGTGCTTTTTGTATTTTACCGGGCAAGTGACCTATAACATATACGCATACATGGTGTATATGAGGTAAAGTCAGATTATATACATATACACACATTTTGTGGGGGACACCGGAAGTCAGTGAACCGTGACGAAGAAGCAGTAAAGAAGAATAAGAAGAGTGGCCTCAAGGTCGAAGGAGACACAGCACCAGCAGCACCAGCAGCAGCAGCAAGGAGGGAAATATATAGGTGTACATTTGTTGCTCCGTAAAACTCGCCCGCGGATCGGAGCAAAGCTCTTGGAGCAGCTTCTCCTCGAGAAGTGAGGCACACTGCTACTATTTGCTTTCGGCGGAGGAAGTCACAGCGAGGAGAAAAAGTAAGTGTTTCCACACCTGTCATCAGCTGATACACGCTGACTGACAGACTCGCCAACGTTAGTTTTTAACCTGCTTTGCTTCTCTAATTCTATTTCACGCCGATAGCGAAAGAACATAGGTGGTTAGTTTTTTTTTTTTCGACAATTGAGCGATTCTCGAATGCTCTGATTTGATGAAACATTCGAAGACTGTTACCAGTGAACGTTATTTATCAGTTTCTTTTAGCAACGGCTATCGTAACATTATCGAATACCTAAAAATTCCTTTTTCGAAATTATTTAAAATGTGAATAACGGCCATACGAAGCCAAAATAATTCACCGAATAAAATCTGTGCGACAACAAACCGTTACAAGTCAAATACCACACCATTCGCGAAAGGTAGTAATTTTATTCAGTATTCCGCATAACAATATATTCGATTAACATTCGTTGTCACGTACACCACTTTTCCGGAAATTGGAGGTCGTACATCGGCTCTCTACTTTTCCCACGCTCGAGGATTTCGGTGAAAAAGCCGTAAATACGTCGCGCGCCTCGTAACCGGCGAGATAAACAAACACGCAGACCGCGCGAATGTCAAAAAGTAGAAAAAAGTCACAACAGTCGAGCGCGTATACTTAACAGCCGATGCTCGGAATACTATACAAAACAGCAGCGTTAATTCTATTAACGCCTTTATCTTTTCACGTGCACTCCTAATGTATGTATATATTATCTTTCGAAATAATACGCGCTAAACTCTAAAGCGATCTGCTGCTGCTGCTGCTGCAACATATACCACGCGGAAGTGTCTCGACCAGCTTAGAGTTGTTGAACCGAAGATCGGGTGTCTTGCTAACTTGTACGGACAGAAAATTTTAATTCAGCACTTTCTTTTTATTTGCTTGTTTACAGAACAAGTTATAGAGTTTTAACTCGGTATACCGATGGCTGTTTCTACTAAATGAATGTCGATGATCATAGAGGATTCATAAATATATTTTGCTTTGCCATTTATAAGTATACCTATAGTGTTGGATTCAAAAGTGATCTGTTAGTTGAATCGATAAAAAATAATAAAGCTTTTTAATTACTCCCACGTATTTCTAAGAAAAGTGTTTCTCTTTTCAAAGTTAATTCATAAGTATATAGTGTGCATAATCATGATTATGGTGAAATGTGAGCCGGAAATATATGCATTTACTATATTTTCGTGATGAACATACATATAATTACTTCCGTTCTTATCTCTCTTGTTTTATCTAAATAACATCCTTGTTGTTACACAACTTTGTTTCATTAACAGTTCTAGTAAGTCATAAAATCAAATGTTTATGACACTATACACGATGTGAATTTGCCTTTACGAAGTCTAACAAAATAAACTAGTTTTAAAATATTTTTCTAACGAAACGTGTTTGGAAATAGGTGCACTAATAGAAAAAAATAAGTAAATAACTTAAAAAAGTTTCACCGAAGAATATTTATTTTTATTTCCAAATTTAAAATTAATAAGCTTAACACTAAAGTGTTTGGATCAATATTGGTTCAATATTGGAACAGTAATTCAACATAGTACTTAAAAAAAATACGAAAATTGTTGTTTATTATAAATACATTCAGGAAAATGATATCTCTAAACCATGATGATTGATCTTTCACTTTTACACCTTGCAAAAATCCCAGTTTTGTCATTTTAGAAAAGCACACGAGTGATTGGATAGTCTTAAGATAAATTCATTTTTTAACCTCAAGAAAAACAGGGTAGCGCAGATTCAATTATTTATACGAGCACACTTTCATCAACTTCTTAAATTATATTGCGTAGCTCAGCGAAAAGAATTTCTCAGACACGGATACGTATGTACTTATTTGTGCAAAATTTCTCTCTAGATCAATTTGTGACTCTTGCGAGTTATAAGCTCAATTGATATAGCTCTTGACACACGGCGTGCACATCGATCGAATCGCATTCGGATATGCAGAATCTAAAAAAAGCCTCCCTCGGAGCTAGAACTTGCAGGTATATCACCGGAGTTCTCTCACCGAGTGTGTCACAGGGGGTGGCTCACAGAGAGCGGCGTATATAACGTTAAAGCCAAGCTCCCACCTCGTCTATTTTTTCTTCCCCCCAATGACTCGGTTATTTTTAGAGCGTATATTCCAGGCGTATGTATATATATATATATATAATATGTGGGCTCTCACGTATCTTTTCACGAGGGTGGATGTAATTGCGTACACCGAATCGGGCGATTTATAGCGAAACACACCGCGCTAGGACGGGAAAGAAGTGGATAAGGGAGAGGAGATCGATGGCGAGAGAGAGAGAGATGCTATAATCTCGCGAGAATTCCGTAAGACGACGCCGCGAAACTGTGACGCGCGCGGATATGCTTACTCGGTAGCAAATTATATATGTTTTTTTTCTCTTCATCTCTCTTTCCCCCTCTTATCGTTTTTCTTTATATGCACGTTACACAACAAATTTGCTATATGAGAAGAATAACTTTTGAGCTCGCGTGGAGCGTGTAGGACTTTTTTTGACAACCACACCATTTGAATTCACACCGTCTAATGCCTATTAAATCGATAAATTTCAGCAAGTCTTATGCATATTTCATGAAATGAGAAGAATATAGGAATATATATAGTTATGAGTCATAGTCCCAATATATATAATTATCCAAGTATTGTTATGCAAAATATTGGAAATCTGAAAAACACCAAATCATTTATATTTACTTAGTCTAATCATATATTGATAGACTTTCATAGTTTTCAAAGCGACTGATAAAACTTTTTATTTGCAATTGTAAGATCTTTTGTGTAATATTGTGAACTTCTATTATATATATTATCGTTAGCAATATCTTAACATTAGGTTATTTATAATGGAAAATAAATCAGACGCGAACTAATGATAATAAATGGTGTGATAATAGGCAAGAAACTGTTTATCTTGTATACCAATGGAAATATTCTAAAATCAGGTCCCTCAAACATGGTACCGGCATCAACTTTTTCAAAAAGAAAAATCTGACAATCCAAAATCACCCCATGTCACTTCCACGAAGTCTCCTTCGGCCAACGATCGAGATACGCACGAAGGAGAGAAGCGACGAAAAGGGTGCAGTAGGCGAAACACTGCCATTTCGGATAAACGTACGAACCGCGCGGCGCGTCGAAAAAGAAATTCGAGCATCAAGAGCTGCAGTGTGCGCGCACTCTGCACCACACAAGTGAGAATAGCGTGCGAGCGCGCTCGAGGAGGGGGTAGGGGGAACAATAAATCGAGCGAAAGGAAAGTAAAGCGAAAGGCCTGGTTCCGCGGCGGGTTCGCGCGACTGCGGCGGTGGCGCGCGAACTGGAGGCGGTGTGTATAGGGCCGTCTATCTTTAGAACTCATTGAGAGAGGATCTTTGGTCGCGGCTGCTCACGAACTGCTCTCGAGAGCCAGTCTCGCTGGAAGCCGCTGCTGCCTAAGACGTATATATACCAATCACTGACGCTGCCAATGCTGCCAATGCTGCTGCTCTCGATGTGTGCACCTTAAAAAGACTTGCCGGGAGCGATACTTTCTTTACGCGCACCTGTTCGCGCGCGCGCTTTTACTTTTTGCTCCCTTTTGGCAACGGTTCTTTCGCGCGCGCGACTCCTTGTTTATTAGAGCCGAGATCGAAGATGTTCCATAAATAAAATCCTTCGTTAACGCGACGAAACTTTATAATTGTTTCATTCTTTTTCCCTATGCTCGGAAAATGATTTATGTAATACTTTGTTCCAAGCATGATTTCATACACGACTGATCAAACATCGTCGGAATAAATATACAGCACTTCCAGCTAAGATCAATAAATTCAAGCTGAAACGTCGCAAACTTCGCCTTCCGAGATACATAAAATTAATTGTATCGCCGCGTCAATACCAACAATGGATCGAGCCAACATTTCCATAGATCGTGTTGTCTAACGTACATAATAAAAAAATCAATTCGTGAAAATCAAATGTTTGCTTGAGCCGCGAAAGCGCTGTGAAAATTGTAATGGTGATACTTTGGATCGACTAGATGGCCGTTTCGTGAGCGACCACCTGTTGCAAAAATGAAAACGCGCGACGATTGGCTGTTGGTCGAGGGGCAAACGAAGGGGAGGGAGGGAGGGAGAGGAGGCTCGGGCCGGAGGGGGGAAGCGGTACAATGAGGGAGTCTGCGTATAGGAGTGTGTCGCGGGGGAGGAGCTCTATCGCACACCCCCCTGCCACCTGTTGACATGCGCCGAACCCTCTCAGAGCGCGCTACGTCGTGCCGCGAACTGTATAAAGCTCGCCGCACCGCTTTCGGCGAACGCACAGCAATTATAGATTCGGTGAGTGTCGCACTCGCTCGTTCTCTTTCCGTTTTTATTTTTTGCTTTCCTTCCTTCGACGTAAACTCGGATATATTGAAGGTCTTTCAATCGAACGTTGCGAATGGATTTATTCTGCGTAAGTACTTTTCTATAATAAAACTTAAACATTCGTATGTTTTTTTATTTATTTTTTTTTTAATTTTAAGGACATTCAAGTCCATATAATCTTCATTTGTTTAATTTAATAATGCACACCGCGTTAATCGCACTTTACTTGTATATCTATTCCACGCTTTCGGTCGAGCGAAAACAGAGACTGCATTTACGAGTTTCCGTATGATGCAAATACCGCATGTATACATAGTTTGCGTTAGCCGCGAGCAGCGGCAAATCAAAAGCTATATATTTTCCGCCTTTTCCGAGCATCCATTATTTCACCAAGGCGAAATGTCACGTAATGAATGCACGGTCGCCGCGCTTTTTATAATTTTTCTCTCCGCGCGGCGGCGGCATCTCTCACGCGGCATCAGAGCTATAGATCGTATACTATACATCGAAAAATTCGAGGCTATACACACTCACGCATCAATAAACATTATCGTTGCGCATTTCGCGTTAGCATTAGCGCTGCTCCATTGGCTCAATGAAGTAAATGCCTCGTCTCTCTCTCTTTGTATGCGTGTGTGCGTGAGGCAGAGAGACATTACATTCTTGAGTGTGTGTCTCTGCTCAATTGACGCTCGCGCATCGCTTTATAAAGTCGGCTAATTTAAGCAGTTGCTTACGTTTTTCTGCGGTAATAATGGAAATCGCTATATATATGTTGTGACTCGACTGTTGTACGTCAACTATTCCTGATGGATAACATTATCGTGTATTATTTCTTCAGTTACGATTATTCGATGCAACTCGATTGAATTTCCATTCTGCTCAACTTGTACTATAAGTTTAATCGTTAACCAATTTCTAATCATAAATTATGGATTCCAGTGACGAATCATGGATTCCAGAAATGTATTCCATAATTTGCGAAAAGAAAAAAAATTGCAAATGTGCAGATTAGTATATCATTATCCACAAATACTCCATCAATCGAAAACACTACACGATTATAGAATGAAAAATTAAAAAAAAAAACGACACACGTGCGGCACGTTCGAAAGTTCCTGATCACCGATAAGCGTTTACATATACAGTCTCGCTCACTCGCATAACTGCCTCTACACATATATGTTGTTATTACACATAATAATAACAGATATAGGCTTTTTTTCGACGTGTACAATGCGAATATATATAATATTGCGGAACGCGAGATGTAGCGAAGAAAAACGTCTTAGCGAGAAGAAAAATGGCGCGAGCTAGAAAAAAAAGAAGCGAGATCTATATATATAAATAACGATGCGCGTACGAGTGTGTATATAAATGTATATATAGCTGGGAACACGTGTCCAAAGGAATATACGAGAGAGTAGAAGTAAAAGTAGCCAATGGTTTTGCTTCTTTCTAATATTCTTTTTAATCATTGTATCGCAATTGAATTGACATTCACAATGCGTGAAATGTAATATAGAAGACGAATTCTGCATGCGTGAAAAGAAAAATGGAAATCCAGATGCTAAATTAGGTCTAGCCTCTTGTTTGTCAAGCGCGCGTTCGCAACCTATTAGCCCGCGAGCATCATCGTGCGTCACCATGCAGTCGATACTTTTCCAAGCCTTGGGCGACACAAAACTCAACAGCTTCCACACGACGGCACTTTCACTCGCGACTGCATATTCCGCGCGCACACAAAAACTAACGTACATAAAAATTCGCCCCGTTACATCCTTGAGGCCACGGCCCCCACAAACCCACACACACACACACACACACCCATACAGAAACCGAGTTGCTCGCAATTAAACGAGCATCGTGACGACCGTGGAAGAGTATACGATAGACACACGAAGACAGTTCCTCCACTTCTTTTCGGTCGCGTGTTGGCCGCGTGCCGAGTGCCGCCCTCGGACCGTGAACCATACCAAGGACACGCGCCCGAGCGTATAATATCAGCTCCTTGAACCTATACGCACATCCAACGCGACGAGAGTCGCCACTCGGTCGCGCGTACTTTTATATATATATATATATTATACGCGTATATAAGTATATCTGACGAGGGAATCGCGAGGGCATCAGCGGAACTAAGAAGGGTATATACGAGTTCGATTCACCAGCTGCGTCAGTTCAATTGTACATGAGCAGCGGCCGCGGCGGCAGCTACACCGTGGCTTTGACTTCGCACTTCAAAGCGTGCGCGCATTATCCGAAGCTTTCGAATTGTGTTTTATACATGTTGGACAAATCTCTTATAAATGTCTATATATACTGCGGTTTAGATTAGAAGCCAATCTCGCTTTTCCTACACTGTACGGGTTTAATTCATTGATTTTATATACTTTTATTGAAACGTATTATCAGAGTAATGGAAATGAATATAAGAGAGAACTGCAATTATCGTTGGTATATTAAATTGATTGCTTTCAAATGAAATGGAACAAGGTGTGCGATCTAATGGAATTGCATATTATACGCCATGTCCACGTTTCTGCTGGCGTGCGCGAAAAAACTGCACACTTTCGTACACTATATAAAAGATCTGACTTATATAGGCAAGAGTATAAAAATATTTCTTACATTAGTTACTTTATTGGCAGGTTGCATCATAGGTCAGATACATATATACATGCCTCGTCAGCGTCTTAGATAATCGGTCCCATAACCGCCGATAATCTTTTTTCTCTCATCTTCTCCTTGCGCGCGCGCGCGCGTCAATTAATTCGCTTTATTGCAGGAATGTGCGCAACGGTATATAATTGAAATACAATGTATATAAATAACTTTGGCGTATAAATAGCGTTAATTGAAGCGGCTCGAAGATGATGGCACAGTTTTATTTATGCGCGCGGCATCCGAGCGCGGCCTGTATACTGCGCATATGTACACATCTCTCGCGAACTTATCTGCGCCCGGTGGTTAAAGAGGCAATTATTACACTCCGCTGACATTTTCAGATAACGCTCGATTCGTGCTGCATACCATTAAGCACCTATATATACAAGTTTTTTACGCAAAGTCAAAAAGCTTTATATCTGATAAAATCGAGGTGAAATAATATAGAATGTATATGTATATTCACATAATCACAATTTTGAAAAATGTCCGTCCTCTAATTCAACGTCGCTCGGATAAAATAATTCAATGCTAATTTCAAGGAACTCGCTATATATCGTCAGGCAGAGTCATTCATCTTTCGAGAGATTCGCGAATTCCGGGATCAACCAGGGCCTCTTTATATGTATATATATAATTTTCACTCCAAATAAATCAAGCGCCACGCGAGCGAAGACGAAAATTGCGTCAGCCCGTGCGGCTGGTGCAGATATTCCGTTCGCAGAAAAATTTCGAGATCCTCGTCGTCGGCGGCGGCGGCGCTGTTCTTCGCTTTTATATCTCTTCTGCGGGATGCCAACGTGATTGAACGGCTCTCCGCGTTCGCCCTACGGACAAAGGCGGCGCGAGCATTAAAAGGAAGGTAGAAAAGGAGGCCGCGATTTGCGCGGAAAGCCGATTAAAGAGAACGAGCCGTGCGAGCGAGTAAAAAAAGGTATAACCAAAAATGCGCGATCGGAGTAACAACTGTATTATTTTTAGTGTTCCTTCCCTGATTGTTGGTTATGAATACGACTTTTATCAGAACATCATTAGCATATACACTTGTTGATACATAAAGCGTCACTTAATTTAATTAGCTTTAATTTATACCGGCTATGAAGAAAGCGAGAGAAGAATAAATAATCTCTATGCGAATGTATCGTACAACCGACGACGATTCATAAATTCAGAAAACCATCTGCTATCATTTTTCTCCCTCTCTATCCATCTATCAGCTCTTTATTTTACATCCAGCTCGAATCACTTTTTTTTTTATCCACGATTCAATTATTTTGCGCGCACTAAGTTCAGCTTCGGCGAAAATTAGTGCAGCATTCGCGTATATATGTATCCAATATATCCAGTCCCCGAATCGCAGGGACATACACTGCACTCGGTGCGATATAAATATAAAAGCGCGCGGTGTGAGCCGCCGCCTCGGTTTTCTCTCGAGAGCTGCGTGAGCCAAGAGAGAGAGAGAGAGAGAGAGAGGCGAAGCCCGCGCGCGAGCAGCAAACGTAGGACGCCAAGCTGTCTGCTCTCGAACTCTACGTCACGCGCGCGCGGGCGCGAGAAGGAGAGACAGATGCACGATTCCCGTCGGGTCGTCACGCGGTATAGGTATATATATATATATAGGTATATACGCCGGACACACACGTGTGTGTGTGTGTGTGTTGCGGATAGAGGAGAGAGACGAGCAGAGATATATATAAATGTGTTCGCGCGGGCTAGCGAGATTGTCGAGAGATAAACTTAGAAATGTGGAGAAATACGTGAGGAGGACACACGTGCAGGCTATGGAGTGAGAGCTGCCGTGTAATTGCAATATCGCGAGAGAGCAACAGCTTATACGTTCTTGTATGTAAGCTGCGTAGCTTGTGACTTATGTATATATATGTAGATGGTCTATATCGCGAGAAATGATCGTAGAATTCTAGTTTTTCAAAAAAAATTTTTGGGTTTTTAAATTACGACATAAATAACGAATCCCAAAGTAAAGAAGTTATCGGTAACGGTGTTTTTTTATTCACGCACTTTACCTGTATAGATCGCTATAGCTGCACAACTTTATACGGCGAAGCGTTCGAATTCTTGTTTTCTCGTTACGCGAATAATTGTGCTTATAATGCGAGGCTTCTTTAACGACTCCGCGCCAGTCTTTTTTTTCTCTCTCGCGCGCGCGCACACACGCAGAATGTGATTTTTGATGTGGTCGAGGCGCGCGGAGATTGCAGTTATGGTTGCGCGCAGAAGCTTCTGGAAAAAGAAAAAAAAAATGTAAATTTTCTGATATATAGCTGTTATGCGATTAATATCGAGATTGTATAACCTCGATGCCTTTAGCTCGCATATATTTTTATATACCATTATTCCGATGCTTCGAGAATTAATTTAGCTATATAAAATTCAAATACGCATTCTAAATTTAAATCAATTCATTCTTGTGGATTCAAATTTTCAAAGCGAGTCAAAATTGCAACTGCACATTCGAGATTCTTTATAGAACCGCACTGAATACTATATATAGTTCGGCATTATACGGTACCGGCACTATAAATCGCCCATAAGCCGCAGTACGACACTTTAAGCGATGCACAGTAAATGCGGGAGAAGCGTAAAAAGGGCAAACTGCAGTGTGGCGCACAGTGCAACGGCGAATATCGCGCGATATATATACAGAGTTCCTTGAGAGACACACACGCGCGCGATACATGCGTGCATCGTACGCTCTTGGATATACTCGTGCTCTCTTTCTCTCGCTCGTACAGAACCTCCTCTGTCCTACATAACTCTCTCGCGGTCTACACGCACGAGTTATTCGACGCTTGTACAGTTGTCGACGCGGCTTGTATATATATGCTCTTCTCTTTTCAATTCTCTTGAGATTCTTTTTTCCTTTTTTATATATACTATAATATCGCGTGTGCCGCACACACGCGTACGTGAGGGTATAAGCGTATATGATACGAGCTGCAGAGATCGAACGCGGAGAGGGGCTCGACTCTCGGCTTTTCGACAGCGAATCGGAGTAGCCGATTTCAATCGATCGCGCGGGTGTGTTTTTCTGAAAGTGAATCGGTATAAGTAGCTCAGAACAGATGCTCCATTAAGATTTGACGTTCCAACATTGCTATAACCAATGGCTTATCCAACCAGTCGTTGGTTCAACGTCGATCGCTAGACCAATTAGAATTAAGAAAAATATAAATGTTAATTTAAACCTTAACGGTATACCTATATACATAAAATACAGTAACATAATAATAATTGGACTTTGGTATAGCCCGTGTTAAAAGTTGACGATGCTGCATGGCGATCTTTGTACGATCTTGAGTTTGCTGACTCTCTACCACCACGCCACATAATCAAAAGATCTTTCCGCTTGTTGAGACTTCTCAGTAGATTATGAGTCATTGACGGATGAAATTTATTTTTAGAGCCTCTCTCTCTGATCGCACAGCGCACAACAAGACACACATACACTCTCTGTAGCACTCTAAATTCTTTAAAGTGCAAAACGCGTAATTTTTCACTTGAACATAGTCAAAATACAATTACCGCGCGCTCTCCGTGCAAGTGCGATGCTTGTCAACAATTTATCTGTAAATCGCGCAATGCAAAAGCGGCTCACACGCTTTCTAAGAAATTCGCAAAATGCTGGATAGCGTTGAGAGGATAATTATATATATTTAATCGTGCAAAAGTCATATATTTAATCCAGTATATACTTGATCAGTATTACCTATGTATTTAACGAACTAAACGTCTTTTCGGTAGCTTTGATGTGATTTAGACAAAATACGTCTCGTAAGAAATCACGTATAGAGATTACCGCGATTTTTCAAAAGTCAAATAAAGACTGTCGCTATTATCAAGTCCTCCTTTAACCCCACACGTTTGTTCAGCAGCACATTTTCTCAAGCTCACCCGCGCCAAAGTCGTTTTTACCGTCCACTCCGTCATCGCGAGTTACAAACGTCGGATGTAAATCGAAACTCTTCCATACCATATAGCCAACTCTCGCTTTATCTCGCCTTATACACATAATATACAAAAACAGAGACTTCACTGTATCGAGACCGTGAACCCGACTCTACTATGCGTGCATATATATATGCACCTTTTATACATATCTAAATACACTTGAATGAATGTGCGCGCGCGGCGGGTGCCTTGTTTGCTCCTCATTCAGCGAACTGCAGTGCGTATATATTATACGCTCGAAAAGCTCGCGCCGCGCGCGATTAAGTTGCGAGCGAGTTTTAAGTGCGGTACACGAGTGTGTGTATGTGTGTGTGTGTGTGTGTGTGTGTGCGCGAATGCATGGAAATTCCGAAAGTGTCATTGACGACGCTAGCGGCTGCTGTGCGGCTCCGTGCACATATATATATATATGAACTTTCATCTGCAATATGAGTGTTCGCGCGTACTCCGAGCGAGTGTACAAGAATCGCCGTGTTTTATTCGTTTTTATTATAAAACCTTGTGTGCAGTTAGTCTTGAAATGGCTCCTTGCATAATGAATTTCTTTGCATTGGCTGTCCACTTTGCTGATGTATACTTCAGGCTTTACTTTATAGACGAGTGATCGAATCGAGTACATTGGATCAATATTGGGTCAATATTGGATTTACCAATTCGGACTAGTGTCCTATCGTTTTAATTTTGTTACACTATAAAGTGAAAACTCTCAGTCGCGCAAGTAAATCTAAAATCCTTTCGCTTCACTTTTCACCCATCTCGTAATAATAATAAAGGTGTTGAGAGAAGGACTGCACAGTACACGGTGGTGGGTCGCGCGCGTGTGTGTGTGCACAATTCGCACGGCGTATACAAAGTTCGCTACTCCAAGCGACGACGACGCAGGCGACGGCATTCGTGATGGAATGTGTTCAACAGGTGCGCCACTGCACCATCCGCCGTTTCGCGCATGTGTATACGAGTCCCGCGGCGGCTGCTCCCACTGCTGAAGAACCATCTATAACAGAGCACGAGAGTTGACACACGCGTTGGCCTTGAATTAGCGCGCTAAACGAGTTCAATTTTCACCCGTCCGAATTGCAAAGGGTTATTCCATTAAAAAAGTAAATCTATAAGAATTCGAACGATATATCAAAGGGTATATGCCGACGACAAAATCTCGATACTGTGTCAATACGTGTCCCAATAATCATAGCGATGTTGACAGACTGCACGCACGATATATCGCCCGGCCTCATCTTATCAAATCTTCCCAAAGCCGCAGCGGATACAAGGAAAAAAAGTATAAGCTACGAGAGCCGAGACGGAACACGCGTCCGAAACATCCCGCGGTGTCATAATCCATACACGGCGGCACTTTATACCTACACATACTCATATATATATATATAAATCACGCAACGAGATAGAGGACGTTGAACGTAACTCCGGCCCATTACTCATATATACACTCGCACACAGAGAAAGAGACTCCGAGTCGTGCATATCGCTTTTCCCAAGGCATATATACGAACTATGTCGCGCAAGAGAGGCTCGTGACGTAAGCCCTCTTCTCTCTCTCTCTCTCGAGCGCGCGCGACACACCACGAGTTATTAGCCGCGACCGACGACGTGTATATATAGGAGAGAGACGCGCGCGAGCTAAGCGGCAGCTGACTAATCGGCGAAATGGCCCAACGCTCGTGACCCGCGTGAGCGCGCGCGAATCGCCGTTATAGGTCGAATTGCCAGAGGACGCGCGGTACCCGCGCGGCTCGACATCTCTCTTTTTCTTCCATCTGTAGATTTTCGACGGCGCGCGGATATTTTTACGCAATGGAAACTTATGGCGTCTGGGCGTGGAAATTTTCTTGTTCATCTTTCTTGAGAATTGATGGGAGAGTTGATGGCTGAGGTACATTGAAATGATGAACTCTTACAATTGTTGTCTATTATTACAATTTTATCTCTCTTATACAATCGTTCATAAATTTACACCGGCATTAAGTATTAGTCTCAATTTTACTTTCTAACGTTGTTATTTCCATAATAGAATAGAGACATTTGCGCTAAAATGACAGACAAGTCCTTAACATTTTAAAAACTCCATTTTTTATGGTGGTGAATATATACGTATGTACATGTACTTAAGCTTTTAAACATATTTTCTTGATGTACAAACAAAAATGTCTGAGTTAATATTTGCTCTTTGATAATCATGAATTTTGAAGTTATTTGTACTACTTCAAATCTAAGTTGTTGTTCTTATGTCAAGAACACTGAAATTACGAATAAAAAGATTCTTGAAAAAAAAATGTGCAAGTTATATATTTTCACTTACAGACATATATTGAAATATAGCATATGACGAATTGAAATCAGTAAACATGATGTAAATAGTTATAGTTATGGCGGTATTATACAGCGCATAACAGTTTGATTCATTATAATTATCCCCATATATTTTCATTATCGTTGGTCAATTATTCATCTCTAGCCGATGGGTAATCCAGAAATAATTCATTTGGAAAATAGCTATGCCATGCACGATTAAAATGACTGAATTTGTTTCGTTATCTATACAATATAACGTATACGCGGGCTCTCTATCTGTCCATAAATAGTTCATTAACTAGTATAAATGTACCAATTTATCCTCGCAAAAATTTATTTGCCGGATTACGTGATTTTTAGCCAAAAAACACTTGTTAAAGTGTACGAATTTTCGCGAAGCTTGCAAAAATCTCGCCAATATGATTCACCGAAATAGATCGAGAGCTTCGATTCCATTGGAATTTCCCTCCCGCCCCGTTTTCGAGACCTGCTATATAACCAAATGAAAAAAAAAACGAGAAATAAGACTCGCACACACACACACACACATGCACACATACGTACGCACATCCAAACACAAACACAATGGGCGTATATAACGACGTCGTAACTGACGTATATAAGACGTAGATCTCAGGAATGTTATCTGCGCGCGCGCGCGCGAGTCCGCAGCTGCAGCACCTATATACCGTGGCCCAAGATAACAATCCGAAGCACGAGAGCAGCGCGTCGAGAGGGAGAGAGAGAGAGAGAGAGAGAGGAAAAAAACGATCGCGCCCCTCCTCCCCGTAAACATTAACATCCTTTGTTGGAGGAGAAGTGCACGTACACGCGAGGAACCTCGTTTTTCACGCATACGTTAATAAATATATCGAGGCAGGCGCGGGCGGGCAACATGCGCTTAACCAAGGACGAGAGAGCATATAGGACGAAAATAGCCGAGGCGGATCTATAATTTTGATCAATGGTGGTGGTGAGGCGCGCGCGAGCCTCGTTACCGACTCTCTGCGCGTCCGTGGGGCTGTGCGTGATTCATACCGAGGAATGTTTCGGCTGTCTGGTTATTGACACTTTGCGGTCTGGACTCTGTTGCCTATGGCTAAACCCATCGCGATTCAGGAATTCTTTGCGGTCGAACAGAATTGCCCTCGCTTTGACCCATTCGCCAATTCGCATATATATTCGTATGAACGTATGTGGTTTTTAAAAAAGTATAATAATACCCTTTGAAAGTCAAGACTGAATCAGATATGGGACTGGGTGTAACTATGACACTGACACTAAATCCAAAGATGATGAAAATGTTCAAATTTGAATTCAGAAATTCTAAAATCCAACGTCAAAAGAGCCCGATATTCAAACTTTCCTCGATCAGCGTTTATGTATACACAAGTGTCTCTTTCACCGGCCGCGGATTACCAAAGAATCGAAAAAGTCCACCTGCAACAATGAATATTTCCTTCGAAGCTTAAGCCTCGGCAAAGCCGATAACTGCGGCAGCGAGTGCATCGCATGCGAACATCATTATACGATTTACGCGCATGCAGTGCAGTTGTTAGCATTGCCGTAACCCGCGCGCGCGTAAAAGAGCCTTCGCCGTCTCGTGTGTACATGTGCGTGTATGTGCGTGTGCGCATCGCTCGACCTGAATGAATAAAACCAGTCGGTGCTCCCTCTCTCTCTCTTTCTTTCAAATGTATAAACACTAATGATACGCGCGAAATCTTTTTCATTAAATGTATAGAAAAGTGTTCTCCAATTAATTATTAATTCAGCGTTATCGGGGTAATTGACGAGAATTGCACAAAAAGATTTGTATATACACCGTCTCTAATTTTATGGGGAAAATTATGGATGGCGGACCCGAGGCTATTAATAAAATGAATTTTCATTGAAAAGTCATTGTTGCGTCACACCATACACAGCGGCTCATGGCTATTAATAATGGAATTTCCTCCGAGATATATTCAAATCGATACACTTCCGTGAAGTTTGTATCGCGCAATTAATTCATTTATCTCTCTTGGCTGTTGATGAACTCGAAAAAACTCAATTTGTCGTGGTTATCTTCTATAAGTGACTTAGAACGTAGTTTGATTTCATTTGGCTCTTTACATCGATCATTAATATTCTGCTAAATACATTTTATTGCATTATACGTATATAAATAGTCTATCGAGCGCGTTAAGTATAAAATTAATATACGAAGGCTATGTGCCACATTACTTACATCTGACTTACATGAACAAGGCGCTTGGGATATGCAGAGAAAAAAATGTCGGGAAAACGGTTGTCAAATAAAGCTAATTGACCGCGTCTGTATTTATATTCATGCTAACTCGTCTGTCAGCTAAACGAAAAAAAAAAGACATATTTAATCTGCCGCGAAGAGTTCGATCCGACGCGTGGCGCCGAAGCGGTTGAGGTAAACGTCGTTGAAAAAAGAAGTCTGAATTGTTTAGCATTTAATAAAACGATATGCCTCGATGTTATATAATTACCAACAGTCGTTGACGTCATTCGGCTGCTTTTCTATTTGTGCACGGTTATACTTTTTGCTTCTTGATTGAATTTTTTCCCGTTTGGACAACTTTCCGCGAAAAAATATATGGTCTTCGGCGGCGGCGCTTCGAATCTTGAGTGAATTCACCTATACGGTCGTATATATCTCGCTTCGGTTTCTTTTTCACGTTTATAGCGAACGTTTCTCGACATTGACCTTTGGAGTTTGTGTGTAAGAACGTGTCGGTCGGAGATCCGCCGATTACGCGTTGTATAAGCAAGATTAAAATGAAGCATATATGTAAATGATAATATTCAGGGAATGAGTATATTGATTATTTTTAATGCCATCAAAGTGGTTAATTAAATCGAGCGAGACTCTTTTTTTTTTGATCAGTGGTTCCGCTTTGGTCTAAAAATGGTTTGCTTAAAAATTCACTATCGACTAATAATAGAAAAGATTGATTCTTGATGGTAATTTGAACGGTTTTTGTATAAAATTATTTTTTGTTGGAATCTCATTGTCAACATTGAGAACTCCATAAAGATGATGAAATCCCTTATTTTCATGCATCAACTGCCAAGAAATAATAGAAATAAAGAATTTTGGATTGTCTAAAATCTGCAGCTTTGCAAATGACTGCTCGTCTAGCTCACACTTAGCAGATTGATGCACAATTATTGCGGGTGAAAACAATGTATAAGACAAATACGCGTCTTAATATCCAAGACCATCGTCAGTTTATATGTTTGCTCGACACACAGCACGAACCTTTTTATCTTGCAACGGCGTCTCGTTGTCGTATTTATATGCGACGTTTCTATATTTTTGTTTACGATCGCAGCCGACAATACATAAAAAAGGGGAAAGGATGCGGGGTTTGACTGATTGTTAGGCAAAACTGGGATGATGATTTGGTAATTCTTTTATCAGTACCACTGCTGTGAGAGTGTGTATTTTATATAAAAATTGTTCAGTGGTGTTTGTTGCGATTAATCTAAAATTAGTGCTGATCCCGTCTTATTGCTTAATTTAATTAGGTCTGACGATATCAACGCAATTTTTTTCGTTTCCTCTCTCTCTTTCCGTCGATAACAATTGTATTTTTACGACTCGTGGCGCTATTCTTTCTTTGAACTTTGGTTACAACGATTGCTTATAGCCGCTCAATGTTTATCTTCGTCGGGTTTTGCATACGAAATGTACAGTAATTTTATTGCAATATGAGGAACTTAAATCTAAGCTTTATTTATTGCACCCCGGAAAGGAATTTGTTTCATGCATGCCTAAATTTCCAAAGTTTTATTCCACGGGTCCATTCAGCGTAACTTGATCTTATTTTAAGATATCTAGCAAAATATTTAGGGTTCAGTTGATGACAATAATATTCACTGAACGTTTCGGTAAACACAATCTCACGAAATGTAAAAAGCATACATCACTCCGCCAAAATTAAAGTCCATTCAAACCATCATCGAGACTATAAACTAGTGCACGCGCCACATTACGCAACTGTCAAACGCCGCGCGAGTCATTCACAAATCTTCGCTCATCCCTCGAAAGAGAAAAACAAAAATCACTCGTCCTTTACTCGGGCACGAGGTATATTACGAGTCGAGCGCGTTAAAAAAAGAAGAAGCTTAAACGAAACGCGATAAGGCCAATATTAGCCAACTACTCAATGGGATTCACCGACTCTATTATTCGCTCCTCGAGGTCATTAATCATGCATGGGTGTGTGTGTATACAGAGTGAAAAAAGCAAAGCACACGACTAAAATAGAACAGGCGGTACATGACGTATTTTTATCTTTCCTCTTTAATCGACGTCAGGATATTTCGGAGGCTTAAAAATACATTTGGCGTCTTAATTGCCTCGTAATCGTTTTAGGATGATATTTATACGGATGAATGGAGCGATCCACGGACACGTGTTTGATTCATGAAATTCTTACGGATTAATCAATCGGACTGATGGTTTTTTCTACTCTATGTGTGTACGGTTTCAATTACTGATTATGTTTTCGTAGCAACTGTCTGGAGCAGGGAGTGAAAGATTAATTTTTATTAACTAATGTATAATTAAGCCCGGTCAACGAGTGAATGATGAATCATAACCTCAAACTTTGAGTGTCTGTAGTCATATTTTAATGTTTGATGAGTTTATGGCATCACTGTAATTTTGGGAATATCCGCATTTAATTATATATTCAGTTCGACGAAATCTATAATTAGACTTCTTTTTTCAAAACCGTCCAATTGGTCACACCACGGGTATTTCCTCCTTAAAATTAGAAATCTTTCAGAACTCGTAATTATTTCTCTCGATGACACTTCCGAGTAAAATCGATCCGTCAAATTTATTTGTAAAATCATGGCACCACATAAGCTTATGAAACTCGCTGCGAATCACCTAAGCGACCTATTAACAACTGATGAATTATGTATCCATTATTTAATACGGTTACGAAAATCATTAGTCATCGAAAGAATCAGACAGTGACGATAAGCCAAAACTTTCGAGAAAAAATGATCCCTCATTTATTATCTCTCGTATAACATCTGAATTTACGGATCGCTGCCACTACATTCCTTTTTATTCTCGCCCGACGTTGGCCGAACGCATAATTAGAGCAACAACCCATCCACCCTCTCGTTTTCGTTCCCTTTCATCTGCCGCCTCTCTTCTTCATCCTTTTCTGGGAGTATACCGATTCTCTTGCTCGTTTTCCTATAACGGAGCAGCACCGGCGGCCTCCCCAATTTATTTTGAGGCTTCGCCGATCATTCGAAAATTTTCCGTTTACCCCGTGAAACTTGATTCATCGTTAGCATACTCGATAAATTAGGATGTGTAGCGGGACTTTTTCGAGGAAAATTTGCCGAATATACTTTATTTACGTCATGCATACGAATAACTTTAGTGGCTTGAATATATTTATAATTGAGACTTTACATTGCGATTCTTGGAGTGGATCTTTTTCCTGATGTAATCTGAAATTTATCCTCCATTTAGATGATATGAATATGTCAAAGCTCATCAGGTCAATCATCCAAGACTTTGTCAGTAATTAAAAATCCCAGAATATATTTCACGAACCACATCAACCGGTAAGCCACAGGTTTCGCTTCGATTCCGTACATAAACCAAGGTGCAGCACGCAGAACACCGGAGCGCTCATTGCACCCTTTACTCCCACCTTTGCTCTCATCTACCCCCACTCTGACCCTCTCTCTCTTGCTCAGGCGGTCAAACAACTCCTTCTCACGATTGAGTCATCCTTCGGATCGGGCAAAGGACCACCTGGGAAGCAAGTATATACGGAGATATCCATCTCTCATACGCTCATATATATATAACACGTGCACGCGCCCGAGCTATCTTATCTCTCCTCCCCACCCATTTAATCTCTTTGTCCTCGAGACTATATATAGTTCGGACCAATAATCGTTTACTTCTGTATTGTGGTTAATTAATTGTTATTGCTGCGCTTTTCTAAGGCTTTGTTTTCTCCCGTCGTGTCATTCCGATCGAGCTACTGGTGTGAGGTATATATCTGCGGTAGGTTATTGTATAGAGGCACATCGAAGGTATGATAAGTTAATTGGATTACTTTTGGGGTGTGGGGTGATGTTGATTGTTTGCGATGCACGCGAATGATATCGATCGAATCCGGGTTTTAATCGGCGCTTCAATCGTAGATGTAAAAATGCTTTTTTTTTTTCGTAAAATTTTTTCTCAGTTAAGCGCTGCGATTACGTTCTTTTTGGTAGACGAAAAACTGGTCATTGTGCTTAATTAATTCTCTGTTGAGAAGACTAATGGAAGAAAAAGTTTCATAAATCACGGGATACTAATTTTTATGTGCCTCACCGATATTTGACAAACGATAATTACTACATCAACCGCCTTCAATGTTTATTTTCCCGGCGATAAGGTGTCAAATCTCCGACAGACGCTGGCAGCCGACTTACAACTGCATTCATCTTTTACTTCCCACGCGGATGAACGAGTTGCTCTTTATCATTAAGACACTTTTATCCTCTAGCCGATAAAACTATATATAAGACTTTTTTTCTGTCACATATTTCTCACCTTTGTCCGACAGAAAACTAATACCTATATTTATTTATAGTTAATTAGTATCCATTTTTAATGTTGTAACAAAATTATTTCAATTTAACTTCGTGTTACTAAAAATGGAACACTTTATCGAACGAATATCATTAAGGTCATATTATTTGATATTTTATCAAATAACTTGCCACAATATGCAGCTTGAACATTCACACTTAGACACTTGACATTCCTAATGGCCAAAACAATCCGCCGTCTATAAAAGCGCATCACGCAAACTTCTCGCTTGTTGCGCTGTTATACACATCCATTGCACGCACACGTTGCTCGCTCCGGTGGGTTACGGCGTTCGCACAAAATGCCCTATAAGACGGAGGGGGGACTTCTATATTTAGTCGCTGCATACACAAGAGAGAAAGAGAGAGAGAGAGAGAGCGATTATAATTCGTCTGCACGCCGCTGCTCTCTTGATCTCGCCAATCAAAGGGTTTTACCGTCCGAGGCGAAGGAGGACAGACTCAAAGAGGAGAGGATAAAAAAGGGGCATTAAGACTCGCGGGGCATGCAGACGGTATAGTTTCTTATACCCGCGCAAATTTGGAAAATTTATTTTCTGCACCGCGCAAAGCCACTAAGTCGCATCGAGAATTCAAAGCTGTCTAGACTGAGCTGCTCTTATTAATGCGAGCAAGTAATCGGATAATTTTTAATTCTTTTGACAGTGAGAAAATTTGTAGATTGCATGTGAAATTATAAAAAAAAATCCATGATACAAATTTACACACTAGAGAAATAATAACCGATGCTGAATAATACAAAATTGACAAGATCGGACATTTATCAGTCAAACAGAATTACCAACAAATCTCTGAGAAACTCCGAACCAACCTCGAATAATCTCACCGGAGTATCAATCTATAATCAATAACAGTCATTCTCTCAAAGCTGAAACAATAATTTCGAATTTAAAAAAAAACGAGACTACAATTTTGCGCAAAGCTTGAAAATATCGCCGCAGCTCTTTACTCGCCGTATACATATTATAATGCGTTCTCTGGGAAAGTCCCGCGAAGGCTCGCGGGCGCGGCTTTTTCTGCGCCTCGTGCAGTGGAGATTTGCAGATTGCACACCTGTGTGCACTGTGTGTGCACTGCTTGGCCGAAGAGGCAAGAGAAGGAGAGGGAAAAGACCTCACCTGTCGAGGAGAGCCGAGGCAAGTGGATAAGACTGCCGTGTGCCTGCAACCGGTCCCCGCGCTCTCCTCTCGGACTTTTTCTTTATGCGCTCTCCCGTGTCGCCCTTCTCTCTCTCACTCGCTCGCACACTCGCGGCCTTCGCACGCGCACGCCCATATATATATATATATTTATGCATTAAAGCAAGCCGCCGTCTCCGTGTATACTATCCGTCCCTCTCTTTTTCCGATAGTCGAGTGCACTTTGCTCGCGTACTTCTTTCTTTTTCTTTTGCAAAACTCGGGGCGTTTCATGTTCAACGCTTTTGGACTTTGGTGGGTTCTAAAAATTGCGCTCGGCAACTTTTTATTACGAGGGAAATGGCGTTTGCCCGAGTGGTTGGCAGTTCAAAAAGTGGAGGTAGAGCAACAGCGAATGCTCACTTCTTAATTTACTTATAAATGCGCGTTTAGCCTTGAGCGATGTTACAAATCGGAACTAGTATTCCATCAATGGGATTTCGGAATTATCGAGGAACTATATCTGGTTGGCTTTAACAATGCCCGGCGGCTCTGGCTATACTTACAATAAGTATCCATTGATCTATAATTTAGAATTTATACTGAAAAGAAATAAAACGAAGACAAGGCTATATTGGTCCAATCACCAAAATTGCACCATCTGCCCAAATACAAAAACGTCACGAAAAGTGGCTTTTATCGAAAAATCCTTCCGAAGCATTTCGAAAAGCTGCACGTATCACCTGGTCGGGAGTGCGTAGCCCGCGGGGCACTAAATTCCGGATCGCTGTTCAACTTTGAGACAACTGCTGAACACCGCCGTCCACAAAGTTGTGGCCAAAGAAATCGTTTCTGTCGCTCTTTTCAAGGAAGAAAGAAAGAAAAATTTTCTGGGAATCGGCAACGTCCGATGGCTAAAAATAAGATCCCATCCGGGAGCGACGAAGACGACGACGATTATGCCCTTCAAGAGAAGATGAAGAAAAAAAAAAGAGCGAAGAAAACAAGACAACAAGGAAAGAAAGAAACCAGAGCGGTTGATGCGACAAAGAGCAAAGTGAAGTATAGGAGCCGAAGAATAAGTGCTGTGAACGTGTGCATGTGGCCGTGTGTGTATGTGTGTGTGAGAGAGAAAAAGAGAGAGGTAGAGAGAGGTCCTGGTTAATGAAGTTGTCGGGGTTGAGGAGACGATTACAGGTGGGGAGTCTGCGCGTGTGGTCCATTCACGTGTAGAAGCAGGGAGAGGAGCAGGAGCAGCTCGAGTAAATCGAGCATGCGACTGGTTAGGCGCTGCTTTACATCCTCATCCGTTATGCCGTCTCATGCTGGTATATTTATAGGTGTCTGCCCGCTTCTCTCTCTCTCCCTCTCTCTCTCTCTCTCTCTTTCTCCTCTTTACTTTAACACACACGCGCTGATTCTGACCCTTTTACACTTTGGTGAATCGACGCCAGATGAGTGTTTTCTGATTGAAGGGATGATTTAGTCCTTTGCCGGAGCTTCTAAGAATTTGATGAGTGTTTGTGGACGACGATCATTAGAATGATGGTTGGGTAAGACTGTTTTAGATAATCTCGCTCGTGTTTCATCTTGAGGATAATTTAGTCGGTGTAAGGAACGCTTGACTGATCACAGGATGTGGATGAATATATGTATTCAATTTGATACAGATCCTCTGTCAGATGATCTAATTTAATGTTAGCGGTTACTTGAAAAAAGAAAAAGATTCACTTGGTATGCGAACCGTGGATAGTGATCTTTTTCACAATGAATCATCAGCGTAGAATGGATCTTTTGATTTCTTTGTATGCTAATTTTAACACGAGTCTCGGCTACTTTGCTGCAATTTTATGCTGGACACATCACCTCTATTAAAAACACTTGATTAAAATATAATAGAACAAATTAGATCAGGTGTTTGAATCGATTATACAGACCGAAAAAATTTGTGAGCTTTAGTTCACCGTTCAGTTTCGTGCTATAAAAAGTATTTGATGTATGGCGCTGGCTCGTTAGCCGTGAAATCGATGGTTAAAGGCCAGAGCGACGCGAGAGAGCAACAACTTGTTGATGCTTTTTATGACTGACTAGAAAGTCATTCAGTGGAATTGTCAGAGTTATTATTCACATTGATCGATTTATTAAGTGAATTACATTATATCGAATTCTATTTATATATTCTTAGACTCATATTACTTCCAAATTTATTGTATTTAAATTGAATAGTGACAGTCACCTACGATCGAAACTGTTAGTTGACGTATATATATATATAAGTACGTAAATCATCGAATGCTTAAATCACATTTTCAAGCTACTTCTATTTTATTACACGAAATAATTTATGCTCTGTTTACGCTTACTATTATAGTAATAAAGTTATAATGTCACCATCTTTCAGTGAACGCGTTAAACTAATGTACACTAAGTGCTGCTAATTCAATCTTTATCGGTAAAAACGTGTGATAGAACGTTGATTTTAAATTTTTATATCGGAATAACGATTAGTTGAAACTTAAATCTCATTTTGTGAGCTACTTTTGCCTGTACAAGATATATAGTTATCTTATCTCTGTCTTTACATTTGTCAGGCTTTTTGCAGTTGCAGTTATAAGTGCAGTTATAATCAGAATTTGATATGGGTACTTGTCAAAAATTCATTTTTCCTTTTCAGCAGTAAAATAGATTATTTTCAATTTATAAGCGTTACTTTAGCTGTAGTGAGACTTCTGATATTAAATTTCAAGCTTTGCTGACGAATCCGATAGATTCATACACTGATAACTTACCGCAGTACCTACAGTGCTGCCATCGATACTTTATCATTGTAAATAATGCAGCCATGCTATTTCAATAGTAGCCATCATTGCTAATAATATGCTCCACAGAATATTAACATCAGGGCACTTCTAAAATCCGTTGTCTAACAAAACCACCTGAATCTTCTGTTTTGCAGATGATGCACCGGCAGGAAAAGCGAGACTCGTGCGGTCCAGCGACGCAGAAGCACGGATCCCTCAGCAGGTCTATGTCTAGGTCTCAGGTATCTAGGACCTCATCCTCGAGGTCGTCAAGCATCAGAAGGAACAGCAGTAGCATCCTCAGTAACAGCAGTCATAGCAGTCCTGCGACGTCCACGTGGTCAAGCAGCAGCACATCGACGACCTCGTCGTCGCTGCTCTCCGTGCTCGCCTGGTCCATGACGCTGCTGCTCGTCTCGTCATGTCTTGGTATCGCTGATGCAGGTGCTTTGATGGGCCATCCATTTAGCAAGCGTTCCTTCATGGACATCCAGTGCAAGGGCGTGTACGATAAGAGCTTGTTCGCGAGGCTTGACCGCATCTGCGAGGACTGCTACAATCTGTTCCGCGAGCCTCAGCTTCACACGTTATGCAGGTAATGGCCATATTCAGAGCAAATTATTCAATTATAATCTAGTGACGAAATCCGTTTTCATCGAATGATAAAACAAAATTTGGTATCAGAAACGATGTTTTCAAATAAATCGATAAATCGATATCCAGAATTGGTAAAATATAAAAACTCATGTTGCAATCGTTTCTGACACTATTATTTAAATAGAAATTTTGAATTTTACGTAGGGTTGTTCGCAGTTGTGTAAACAGAGATAGCTGTTTTTATTAGCGTTATGCTTTACAGATGAGTAACCCAATTAGATTACCCTTAGGATGTTGGCTTTGGTTGTATTTGGACTACCTTATTCTTTTTATTTTTTTTACTATTGTCTGAGCTTTTTTTTTTAAATTAGGAAGTACTTTAATTGTTTTATCGAAGTTGAGAAAATATTGTAATTCTTTATCAAAATATTGACAATTTACGAAATCTATCAAAGAACAATAATAACATAAAGAGCCTCTTGTTATTTCTTGGCGTGTTTTTCACGATCTGGCCAATTATTTCTTGATCGTCCTGGATAGAAACTCTGCACAACAACACCACAGTTTGTGGCAGTTAACTAGCCACTAGATAATTAAAAATAATCATTCCGAACAAGTTTATCTACTAAATCCACTTTCATGAGCTTATCACTTGCTATATTTATTCTTTACCAATACGCTACCTAATCTTGCAGCTTAACAAGTTCGCATCTCAAACAATCAGTGAATAACTGACCGCCAGTTGTCCCGTCAATTCCCCTGCACACCAGAGAGCACAACTCGCGTTACGCTCCAATGTGCAGATCGTTACTCATCGATCGCAATTAGCCACAAACAAAAAAAAAAAAAAAGAGAGAACACAAGCGTGACGTATAACTCTAACAAAAGGCCACTTAGACACTCGCCTCTCCTTACGCACTCATTTTCAGCAAAACGTGCATACGTATATACACGCGGAAGAGCGTATATAGCTTATATGCTCGCGTTCACTCGCCAAACTCGGTGGCGAGCACTGCACGCGTTACATATCGAAACACTCCGTGAGATTTCTCTTCTATTTATAGCATCCAAAGCGGCTGCTGCTGCCGCTGCTACTTTTGCCGCAACCGCTCTGTTGTGTACAACAAGTACACACATACACATACAACGTACATCCGTTATTATGTACCTGCAACGTTCGGCGCTCGAGCCTTTACGAGAATATAATTCACCTGCCGTTCGTTATTCTCCTGCCTCTTTCATCGCGAGAGTAAAGATCTAAAATTATCCTTTGCATGTGGAAAAATATGCTGATGCCCGAGATATATATATGTGTGGAGGCTTTTTTTCCTCGTCTCTTCGAGCGCTGCGAGACTTTCGAAAGGATTCGAGCGCGCGAGACTTTCTGAGATCTATGATTCCGCTATTCCCCGAGTGATTATTGCACCTATTTTCAGCGCGATTCGTCGAATCTCTTGCGTTCCCTCGCTTTTTTGTCGTGACCGGTGCACTTGCGAAATGTATGTCGGCCTTTGAATTCCTTCTATGGACGTGTCACTTATAATTTAAGAGCTTGTAGAGTTTCCTTCCTTTAAGGGAAGAGGCCAGAGGTTGGGGTCAGATGGACCCTACATTTTGCTTCGCGGTAGTGGTCCATTGTACTCCGTTACAAATATAGAATTTGCTTTTATGTTGAGTTCTAGGTATTTTTGTATTTACAAGAAATCAGCATTTCATTTTTATATTTTAAATTGCTTTCTGATTAATTTTTTATTTGAAATAAACCCCCAGTGCTACAGAAGATAAAACAATACCTTTTTTCTGCTGAGTGTATGTCATTGTCTCGAGAATTCAATATGCAACTACTTTTTTAAATTATTTTTATTTAAGCGTATGTAATTGAAAGATTGTTTAACCAAAATCAAATAATTTTATTAAAACATAAAATAAGAACATAAATAAGACTAGGTGAGAGTGAAAAAAAAGTCAATGTTGACTGGAAATTTTCAGAAAGAACTGTTTCACGTCGGACTACTTTAAAGGCTGCCTAGACGTGCTGCTGCTCCAGGACGAAATGGAGTGGATCCAAACATCTATCAAGCAACTCCACGGAGCTGATCCTGGGGTTTAGGTGCTTTTTCTTTTACTTTTGATTTTATTTTCCGTTTATCCATATCATTTCACGTTTGGATTTGGTTTCACACTTTAATCAACTTCTCTTTCGGTTAAGCACACCACTTATAGATTTTCGATTTGTAAGGCGAAGCTATACTGAAAATGTTTATCTATGATTTATTTGTATAAAAACAATTTGATTATGTAAGAAATTAAACAGAATTTTATAAATTCCGAAATTGTTCGTGATTTTTAATTTGAATTAGTTAAAGATGTATAAAATATTCTTCCACCTTGGCACGGCAGTAAAATTTGATTGTTTTTGTTAAAAGAAAAATGGAGATAATTTTGAAAATTAATTAAAAAAATTGAGATTGATGTATTTTTGTAAAAAGAAATAAGAGCATTTCTAAAGAATGTAATTTACAGATTATGATTACTAGCTGCGTAAGTTAAACAAAAAAAATATATGTGATTAACTGTAGAAGTAAAACAAAAAATAAATGTTTCAATAATGTATAGATTTAATGGTGTAGCTCCTCCTTAATGTTTGCTAAACTAATAATCCTTCTGTGATGTTCCTCGTTCCCTGAATATTCGCCTATCCAAAAATTAAGTTATTATTTTCTTTCGCGAGTTTTGATTTAATTTTGCACACTACGATATTTATTAACATCAAGTTACTTCAAGAACCTGTGACTTATAAAAATCAAAATAGGTAATTCCGTATTCAATATAAATAATTGATCAATATTTTTACTGACGTTGTTCAGCTCGGATATATACTACAGATTTTTGAAAGTATATACGGAATTTCCTACAATTTTATGACATTTTTGTGATCAAAATTTTATTTTGATCTATATTTTTTGAATTTTGAGCGATTTTTATGCATTTTGAACTGTGAATTTTTTGGCACAAGGATTTTGAAAACTGGTACTTTTTTCAAATTTTAAGGTGTAATGTTTTTTAGGAATGTTGCTGGAGTGGCGAAATATCCAAATTTTTCAGACTAACAACACATGATTCAACTACTATTACCCGATTAATAAAATAACATTTTTTCATAACTAACAATTTCATCCACCTGACGTCCGAGACAAGATGTATGATTTCATAATTTTAGTTTTTATTACCCAAACTTGGGCATTTGTTACACTTCAACAAGTCATTTCAGATAAGCGAAAATCTCTTTAAAATTATTATTATTTGCTTTGTTTTGAAGTAAACCGTTTATTTTTTATGTGGTAGTAAAATTAATTATTGATGCAGAATGTTTGTATTCATACCTATAAATAAATTTATGTAAATGAAAATCTTTAAAAAATAAACTTTAAATCACGTACATTTATGATAAAACAAGTTATTGTTTTTAGGCTAATAAGCCAGTCACTTTCGCAATATTGTCACTTTAAATGATTATTGTTGACATAAGTATTCATTTTTTCCGGATTTTTCTACAATAAATATATAATATCCATGTAATTAATTCAGTAAAAAAAAACGATATAAAAAGCTACTTTTTTACTCAAAAATATCTTATTTACTTATATACATCTTGTCTTGCAGACCAAAAAAGAAGGGTCAATAATAAACGCCTTTTTTCTAATCTCGGCTATTTTTTGCCTCTACCCAACAGGCAGAACTGCTTCGGCAGCGAATACTTTACGAGCTGCATCCAAGCGCTGCTGCTTGAGGACGAGAAGGAAAAGTTCCAAGAGATAGCCGAGTACCTTGGCCGCAAGAAGTAAAGCCCCGGAAGAGACTGACACTAAACAAAAAAAAAAGAAAAGAGAGAAAACGGCGGAGAAGAAGAGGGAAGGAAGAGAAGACGTGGAAGAGCGAAGAGAGTACTTGTATATTTAAACAAAAACAAAAAGAATAAAAAAAAATAGCGAAGATACGATGAGAGAAAGAGAAGAGGAGGACAGGTGATGGGCTACGAAAAGAAGGGGATGAAACAATTCGTAGACGGAAAAAACGCAGCGGCTTATCTTCCTCATATCATACAGTACTTGATATCGAGTGACTTTTATTTCAGCTCAAAAAAGCTTCCCTGCCTTTTCCGTCTACAAACTCGCCGAAATGGAGTCTCAGCAGCTCGTACGCAGTCACGTTCGTCTAAAAAAAAATAACGACGAAACGGTTCGGTTTACAAGTGGCTAAGGCTCGCTTTTCCCGTGAGAGGATCTTTAGCTTTTATTTTGCGAGTAGAGAGAGCGAAGGAGAGAGAGAGAGAGAGAGAGAGAGAGAGAGAAGCGAGATGAGTAGTAGTCACATTGCATCCCATAAATACGAATTCTAGTCCATGAAAATATCCGCGCGTGCCGTGCACGAATTTACATGTTAAACACATATAAACGAGGCGCTTCTAATGTGCACAGCACTATTATTAATTATTAATAATAATTATTACGAATTATTATTATTAATATTTACTATTATTATTATTATTATTATTATTATTATTGCTATTATTATTATTGTGTGCATTGCATTATACATTATATATTTTGTAATTCCGTTTATTACAATAATGATTATTATTATTAATTATTAATAATATTATTATTATTTTGAGAAAACATTATTGCTATTAATTGTATTAATTAATGTGACTGCTCAGTATGGGTGAATTGCGCGCCGACTGGATTTCGGGGCGTTTATTTTGCGCTTTTGGACAAATGTTTTTTTTTAGTTTTCTTTTGAGTCAGCCCTTCGGTGTAGTTGGTGACGAAGCGCCAAGTAGTTTGCCGTAAAAAATTATGTGTGTCGAGTTGAATTTTGACAAAGATTTTTGCTTGTTATAGCTGGTGGAGGTATTTTCGTGAGTTTGGGAAATTTTGAGTCTTGGTTGTGTGTAAGTTTTGACTTTTGTTTTTTTTTAAACATGGGTTTTTCACTCCAGCATGTTTTCACGTTTCATCGGTTATGTTTGCTAAATTTTACGCTTTTTACGATTTTATTTATTGACTTTCAGTTAATAGAATTGGTTTTAATTAATTCAGACACTTTCAAACGTGACAAGATGCTGGCAGATACGGAGTAAGAATAGTTCGCAAAAGTATTTCCACCATTCAGAAAAAAAAGACATTTAATAGTATTCAAAAATTAAGAAAGTTGGTAATTTTGTTTCGACGCTTTGACAATTTTGTGCGAATGCATTGAACTCGTGTATCCGGTATTTACGTGTAGTATTTATTTATTTTTTCACGTCCCCCGTAAATTTAGTTCTACACACATACATAGACACATAGACAGCGAGTATTATATTAAATTACTCTCGGATTGCGTATATACCGCGAAAACAAGAAAAGGACGAGAAAGAAAGGCAAAATTCCAAGTCTTTACTTTTTCATTTTCTCCTAGAAGGAAAATCTTGTTTTTGTCCTATTCGCCGAATCAAGAGGAAAAAAAAAGATAACAGAAAATATTAGCTTTCGATAAATGTAGTGGCATAATCTAAAGAATATATATTATATATATAAACAAGCATACAAAAAAAAGGATTATGATTCTCAAGAGTGCGCGAGAGAGAAAAAAGGAGCGTGAGAAAAAATGTGTGTGAGAAAGAAACGGAGAGTATAACGGACCATTCCAAAATCAGTATTGAAAAGTTGTTTCCGCGAGAAACGCAGCTCTGCATTTTACTTTTTTTTTTAATTTTACACAGAGAAAAAAGAACCCAACAACGATCCTCATCTTAAGTAACTCTGAGGGGACCTTATCGCTAGTTATTTATTTTTTTCGTAGCCTCCAATAAAAATTACTTGTCATTCACTTTTTATATTAATCCAGTTAAGTTTAAATAACTTACCGAAAAAAAAATAGTTTATTGATCGGAACAGATTTATTAACAGATTAATGAATTTGTCTAATATGTTCAATTTCGTTTTTTTTTAATAATTAAAACTAGCCATGAGTACAAACATGAACGATATCAAACCAAGTACTTTTTTTACACTCTTTTTCTATAGCTATTTATAGCTTGTCTCTTTAAAATTTTTAGACTGAAATTTTACTTTAGAAGTAAATAAGTGAAGCATTCTAAAAAAGTTAAAGAGATAATAAAAATTAAAAAAATATTTATTACGACGAACTGCAATTTAATAGCATAATATTTTAAATTATACTCTTCGACATTGCAAACTTTTTAAATGAAATCATATCATAGCCAACGCATAATAATTTTTTCTCAAGTGCTAAACAAAATCAGAATTTAATTGGCTGTAGGATCTCCCCATAACCAAAAATTCCATTAACCTTTCCTGACTCTTCCCTCCCCCCTTTTCGCGATCAAACCGAAAAGGAAAAAAAAATAAACCGATATCCCGCCTTCCTTTACGCAAAATCAAGCGACGCACGAATTTTGTATTCCTATATACCATATAAAATATCTGTATAATTTATATATGGACAGAAAGAAAGAAAAAAAAAAGTTAAGTGGCAGCCGACAATGACAATTCGTCATGTTTTTTTGCCCTAACCTCTTAAAACTTTGTAAGTCGTTTTTTCTCGTTCGTGCGTTAGTATTAAAAACTCTACCTATAGGTACATAAATATATTATCACAGAAAAGAAGAAAAAATGATGAGAGAATTGCCAACGTCTAGAATATACGAAGATACACGTATATATCTTACGATTCCTGTCGCGGGGAGTTGACAGTTTGTATTTTGTTTTTTTTTTATTATTATTAATATTATTATTATTATTATTTGTATTTATTTATAATGCTGGGTATTGTGCAAGTGTGATGATATCTTTATTTTTTCGTAACGGCGTCGGAATCCAATGGCAAAGTGTGACGAGGTGAATCTTTGGAATGTTTTTGAAAAATTCGAATTCGAATTTTTTAAAAGCATTCGAACACTATAGCCTCGAAAGCAATGTCTTTTCTTTTCCTTTAGCGAGCGCCCCTCAAAAATATAAAAAAAAAATAACCGTGAAATGATGTGTGTACATAATGAATCTATGTAACTCTGTCGAATTTTTTAACGATCCTTATTCACATTGTTCTACCGATTTATACATATGTATGTTTTCTTTTTGTAATAGCCTCTTTTTGACGCATGTACAGCAGACGCACGAGAGCTCGTTTTGCTACTTACCGTTATTTTTTATTGTTTGCCAATGACGATCGAATGATTTTGATGCGAGATTAAACTAAAAAACACAGAGTTTAAAAAAAATTCCGATGATTATACGAATGATACATAACAACTGACTGGTGCATGTGTAACGAGCGATGCGAGCGAAAAGCTATAGGAAATCTTGAAAAAAAAAAAAAATATATGAAAACAATGTTATAAGAGAGCAGAGGGTGTTGTATCCTATTCGATTAAAGTAAATTTAATAAATTATAACTATTTACATATATATATCTATATATATACATTATGTATAACGCGTATCATATTGATCACACGGATATCTAAAAAATCTATTATTGTTTGCGTGAATAAACGAATGATTCAAGAATATACACATAATTTGTATTTTATATATCCTTGATCCTTTTTCACTTTTATTCCCACACCCATTTCATACATTGCTTTGATATTATATAACTTTGAAATGGAAAAATTTATTTATTACTTAAATTTTAATCTAAATATTACATCAATATTCAAAAAATGGACTAATTCAATATTTTAATATATTTTGATTGATTGGCAAATGACAGGAATTCGCCAATTTCGAGATTAGAAGCAAACAAGATTTCAAGTATTCGGCTTATCAGTTTTCGATGCAAGTATCGATAATTTCAGCGCAAAAGGAAACAAATATCTACAGCCAACCAAAATAATTTATAAATACTCAGAGTATAGTGATAATAACGATAAAAAAGAATAGGCAGTTCGCATATATTATCGCAGCTCTAAATAGGCCAAATTAGTTCAGAGCTATATGTAATAGCGTGTATTTTTTTGTTTATAACCATTGGCTGACGCATATAAATTACGAAAGCCAAGCGGCTCTCGTTAGATCATCGGAGCTAGCAGCACTTCAATGGATGATGCGATAAAATCGACAAACACGTTACAAAACTTGACGGAAAAACTAATAATAATGAGAATAGTACGCGAGGTTTACTGAACTTTATTCGTTTATGTTCAATAGTTTATTAGGTAAATAGCTCGTTAACAATTTCAGGATAATATTGTCGTTATTATATTCATGAAAATGATCTATTTTGAAAAAAAAAATTTGAAAAAAACTTTATTTATTGTTTTTATTTATTGTAAATTATTTATTTTTTTTTAAGACCACGAAAGATACTAAAGTATTGAAAATAAATTTTCTCACTTTGTTTTGGTTATTATAAAAACAAATGTATTCGGCTGTCAATTGTTTCGATCAACAGGGAAATATATAGTACAGCAGAGAACTCGGTTATTCTTTTTCCTTACGACATATTAATTGCACATAATTACGAGTAAATTTTTATCCTCAATTTTGAAGCTTTTTCCTAAGTAACGGCTTAGCTCAAGTATATAATATAATTTGTATTGTATGTCGTAAATTAGAGGGACGAATGTACCCCCAACGGGGAAGATAATAAATATTTTCTCTTCCCTTACAAAGCAAACATTTCATAAAAAAAGAAATAAACTAAATTGTACGTTCGTCTCTTTTTTGAAGTGAACCGTAATCCATACAGTTTTATGAACATTGCAAAAATTTTATCACTAAATGTAGATGCAGTATAAAATAAGTAGAAAGTTACGGTATTCTTCTTATGTAAGATATTTTTAATGATTAATTTTTTGAAAATTAAAATATACCTTCTTTTATCTCTATTTGAAGATATGTACACAATAAATAAATCTTCGTCTCAATAATTATCATAATGTAAGGTAATGTATAAGTTCAACTGTTTGTAAACATGCACGGCAAGGTATTAAAAAACACCAGTTTAAAAGCAGGCAATCATTCGACTTACCAATAGTGTCGTAATATTTGATGACGGTGAAAATTACTCAATGATAAAAAATATAGCCACTTGACGACGTCCAACTATCCATATTACATTTGTTTTGCTGCGACGTGGTATTGCACTAGTTTAATTCGCGAAAAGAAAAAACCGCGCGTTCGTGCATAATTTAGCGCATGCGCTCCAAGTTTTCGCGAATTACTGCACCACCACCAGTGACGTTACATTCTTGACGATGTTTTTCCTTCGCTACCGTCAAGGTTAGAATTTAGCGAGAGTTGTCTTGGTTTTTACGACTCGAAAGCGAATAAATAGATCCAGCGCGGATAGCGTGTTGTATTTGTTATTACCTAGATCACGAGTGAGACAAGGAGGAGATGAGTAACGTCACGACCTGAGGAAACTGTTTTCGCGAACATGCATTTTGTTGTTATCGCGGCAATGCAAGCCCTAATAGCATATAGGTATGTTAAACTGTGTGTTTTACCGACAGGGTAGCGCTATCTGTATGAGGATTGAGGAAGATAAGTTCTGATCTTTTCAAATGTCGCGCACTTTTCTCAAAGATGCATATATATAGATGTATTATGTATAATAAACATGATTTTTTCAAGTTTATAAACAATACCTATTATTTTAAAACATTTTCCAAAATATGAATTGTAAATTTTGAAAACATCGTTTTCTGGCATAATTCTTATGTATAAAATAATAATAATTAAATTGGTAGTTTTAAGAATAAAAAAAAATTTCATTGATGTGTTACATTTTGCTTTTATTTTCTTCAAAGACAACCATTCTACAAAAATAGAAAATTATATGCTTTATAATTTATTTTTGAAAAAGAATCGCTGAAAGAAACATACACGTCGGGTTTCTTTTGTTTCACCGGCGATCAATAAGCACATTTCTTAATAAATAAAAACTGTTTACGAATTACATTTGGCATTTTATCGTTTCCTTTTTTCGAAATTTTCTTTATCTCAAAATAGCAAAATAAATTATAATCTAAAATTATTTCTATACTTCCCATCCTTTTTACACGCTTGGTTTTGCATGCTCGGTTTTGGTTTATCACCCAGTTTTTTTTCTTTTTTTTTATACGACTGGTTTTTATTCAAATTTATTGACATCAAAGGTAATTGATACTTTGCAAGAATAATCGTTAGTTTTTACAGAGACCCACGAGAATTCATTAGCAATTGACAATATTCCTTCAATCACCATCATTTTTTATTCATGTTTTATTTATAAAAATCATGAAAAGAGTTCAATTTAGGACTCGTCTTTTTTTCAAATAAACAACATTTTAGTTTAGTTATACAATCATTAAATACGTAGAAATAACATTCTTATATGTGTTTTTAAGGGCCCAAATTGAACATCAGTCTTTTCTTTAATAATATTACAAAAATATTGTATTTTTATTCATGAATATAATACTTTTGTAATGATGCACTTTCACATAAAACATAGTCATTGCGATGATACGCCAGTAGAAATGTTTTAGTTTAATACAATTTAACGTGTAAATATATTTCAATCTTAATCAAGCCAAATATCGAATTAAGAAAAAACTGATTTTCGATGACTGGTGCACCTTCGTACAAGTTTAGTTTGCGTCTCATTAACGTAGTTTTTAATATATATATACACAGTTTACGGAGTCTAAGTATTTTATTAGTTTTACTTTTTAAATTTGAAGTTTTTAGTAGTAGTGCAACGTAATTAAGAAAGTCCTAGGGACTTTACGTCATAGTATCTCACTTCATTCCAAACTGGTCTTGTACAAAAATTTAGTTGAAACAAGCTCACTCAAGTTTTACTCGTACATGACGCTTAAGAAAGTCTCCCTGTTGTTACACAACGAAACGCAAAAAGTTGCACAAGTTTTTAGTTGACGATTCATTGAGAATCGCTCACGGGGAAACGACGATTTCTAAAGTCTATGAAAGAAAGTACATTTCGCTAGAAAAGAACAATAAAACGCACGTCGTGGGACGGAGTCAAATTCGAGCCACTAACTTGTCACTGAGAAAAAATTTTCGAGACGACTTTATTAGTTTTCCTCATTTACTGTACTCTTCACGTATATATGAGAATTCATGGTTTTACGTATAAATTAATATTGATTAGCTAATTCCTATCAATAAATAATCTAATAGATCTTTACTTTATGTATAAAATCGTGATGATGATCTTAAATGTCTACCTTAATAGTTTACCTTTAATTATTTTTCGAAACATTTTTTCTCAGTACAAAAAATAACTAAAATTTCAACTGAATCTCGGATACGATTTTTCGGATCGTAATATTTTTTTTCATCTTAATAGTCGAATGTACAAAGTACACGGAGAAAAAAAATGTAGTTCAGTTTCGCCTTATACATAGTTTTATGAACTATCTTAAAAAGGAAACGAATTTAGTCGCGATCAAAATTGTATTATTGTAAGAAAAATCAAATTTTATGAAGATTACGATATATTATATTACCATTTCTCACTATAAAATCTATATATATATATAATATATCCAAGAAAAAGCATCTACAATCCCATATAGTCAAATTTGATCATCTACAATTATACATACATCCATATATAATTGTATTGTGTGAAGAGTATTTCAAGTGGCTCGTTAAAACGAATTTAAATTTCGTTTATGTTTACATTAATCTTGTGAAAAATGTTTTAAAATAATGTCTGTATGTAATTGTATATAACTTTTTCCTTGGAGATATAAAACATAATGAAGCGTATCAAATGACACCACCACAAGCACTATCAAATTCCATAGTCAAATTTTCTAAGTTACATTTTTTAAGCATAAATCCTGTATAAGACTAAGGCTAAGAAATCATAACTGGTATAACTATGAATAAGTCATTAAAATTCATTATTTAAAACTTTAACTCATTTTTCGTCACTCAAAGATAGTTTGAAAATGGAGAATAGTAATATATAAAAAATTTTATATTATTACCGACAGTGAATTGCAATGAATTTCGATTTTTTTCGTATGTTTACCTTTCGTGATTCAAAGTAGAATTTTTAGATTTTGATCATTTTTAAGTTCATTATTATTGCTCAATTTATTTTGAATCATTATTGTTGTACCAATACAATAAATTGACGACTTATCCATAAGGACATGATAAAAACCTTTTTAATGACAACTAAATATATTTATTTAAATAATTAAAAAGCTCTTATAGAAATAATAAATACTGAACACCTTTTTTTACTTAAGCTTAAAAATAATCAAAACTTACAAGGCATAAAAGTTTTACTCTCATTAAAAAAATGAATAGTACATTTCGATACAAGTGTGCAAAGTGAGTGATACTCACACGGGAGTATTGTCTCGGGCGACAATACACCCGTGCGAGGCTCATCTTCTTCGCGCACGTGTATAGATCAACTATATTTTTTACTACGATGTGTGCTAAACAAGACTTTGATTGCCGTTTTTCTTGCGTGTAACATATAATTGTAGAAATCTTGTAAGAGTGTGCGCGAAGTATTTTACGTCGCGCACACTGAAACTACTTCGCGCACGTTAAAAATACTTCGCACACACTCTGAAAAAGTGTGATAATTGCATGTTTCGCGCACGGAAAACAAGCATGTAAAGTCATGTTTCGCATACGGAGTGGTAAAAAATCTTATTTGAACATTTTCAGCTCTTTCATTATATATCTCTTTCTCCAGGTGTACATGCGTGTACGCCTATATATACATATATCGAATGATGCGCCTCTAAACATTATAAAACATGCTACTCCGACGACTAGAATCGTTCAGAGGCTTTTCTTTCTCTCTCTCTCTCTTCATGCAACTCTGTGACCATTAAAAAAGAATTCGAAAAAACTCAGAAAGTTTAAATTTCACATGTTTTCGATAGTGATATTATTAAATCTTTTTACTCATTACAAATCATTGTTTCAATACTGTTCATTAAACGAACACAAGTGTTTTTCTTTTTATTAAAAATAGTTTTTCAAAAATGTTTCATAAATTTTATATCAGGTAGCGTCTTGATATGTATAATGAAAAATACACTAAATGGAAATAAGTATATCTCTATCAATACTAAGTAAATGTGCAGAGCAAAATGCAAATCACTGCCGTGTGGACATCATAAATTTTGTTCATATTTATTAATACTGACAATTGGATAATAAATTGGTTTCTTATTATCAAAAAATTTGGCAATAGTAGCGTGCCATTTTCAGAAAAAAAATCTGTTCTTTCCTCATAAAATATAAAAAATTTTTTTTAGTTTGAATTTAAAACAGATTTTTATTTTCTTAATGTTTTTTTTTTTTTTTTTTTAATAGCATTGATAGGTATCAGAAAAAGTTCTGATATCAGTCTTAGCAAAACGAAACTTGAAAAATTCAAGTGAAAATTATACAAATTCGCACAAACATTTAGAATATAAATCAGAAATTGAAAAAAGTTAACGTCTTATACAATGAGTAATGATTTTTTCGAACTCTCCTTCATTCGTTTACGATCGAAAACGAGAACAAAACAAAACGATGTAAAAAAAAACAGCAGACATTTATTGCTGGTAGCCATTCGCCTCTTTCTGCTGATGTTGCTGATTTGTCGGTTCTTGGCCGCTGCTGTCTATGCTGTAGCCGGTTATGCTATCGGGGCTTTGGAGCGAAGCTGCATAGAGCGGATTGACAGGCGTGGAGTTTACGTCGAACTGTGTTGAATCGTACACGCTGTGATTCTGAAATCAGAAAATAGGATGGGAAAACTCATTTTTTTGCATTTCATTCATTGCTCGGGAGTAAAATATTTACTTTAAGAGTGATATCGTTTTTTTTTTTTAAAGCTGTTGTAAAAGATAAACGTTTTTTTCTTTTTTGAATAATCAATCGTTATGAAACAGTCTCAAGATTTTGGAGTAATTTTCTAGCGATATGATAATGCAAAATTGCCGACTACAGTGGATTTTTGTGAAGCGTTAAAAGTGATAATTAAGGGATCAAGCGGAGAAGACGTAGACAATTGTAAGTGCAATTTTTCTATGTGCAGAAAGGTCGTGTTTTTTAATAATTACTTTTACCTAAAATAAAATGAGTTATAAAAATTATTGGTAAGAACTGAAAGTTATAAAGATTAGGCTATAATTAATTCAATAAACTTTTTCAGAACATATAGATGTATAAATTGACTTGAAATTTAATTAACAAAGAATCAATAAAGACCGTGTTTACTAACAAGAATAAATAAATAACTTTTATAGTTGAAAAATAGATTTGGTAAGCTACATTACACTAACAATTGCCTTGACTAAGCTTTAAATAAATAAAACAAATTACACTGGCTACAACAACAAACGTTTAATCGAGAAAATTAAGATCAGCCCATGTATGTACAAATAATTAAAGCGGGGCATGGATATATCACTATATGTATAAAAATCACTTTATAATTAAAAAAAATGGCAGAACACTATTTACAACGACGAATCGGTGAGTTTTTACGCACTGTTTTTCAAACAGCTCATTTTCCATATCCATCTACGTCAAACCACCTAATGAAAACTGTTTTACCGACCTTAGGTCCTTATTAGGCACGAAATGTTTGACTTACATAATATACAACGTACTTAAACTCTTCTAATTAAACGGCCTTTTGGGTCTGCTATGTGAAGTTGCAAATATGAAGTAATCACTAAAACTAAAATCATTTAAAATAATTTTAGTTTTAGTATTGTACAGGATATAAATGTTTACCAAAATTTAACCCTTCAAATTCCAAATCACAGAACAGCCAATTATATCTACGAAAACATTAACAAAGATCACTTGGAATAATGCAACTTCATATACAACCATTATTGTGCCAAGGCTGAAAATCACAAAAACCACAAACTACTAGAACCAAATTAAAATCATTCAGTTTCACTTGATCAGTCTCTCAATAAAAAAGGAACAAGAACAAGAATTCACAGCGCCTCGCTTTGTGAGGATGATGAAGAGGATGACGACAAAGTGGAGACATCCTTCGACTTCTGCATAAGCATTTTGACCTCCACCTTATTATCATCATCGTCGTCTCCACTGCTTCTCATGCTTCTCAAGTACTCGCTCAGACCAACGTCCGATTTTTTCTTCTTAGTCTTTTCATCTCGACTTTCTCCTTCATTATTCAATATACTCTGCAAACTGCTCTCGAGTATTGGTGAGGTCTACGTTATATTTACGCTACTCTCACTTTTGTTGAGCAGCAGATTGGATTTGCTACCGCTAAAAATGAATTCGCTAGCGGTACTAGGTGACAGTAATAAACTCGAGGCTTCTTCTTCGCTCTGTGGCTGTTTGCTAGTACTTGCCACAGCAGAAGCGGAAGTCGAGTTCGTCATTGTGAGATTCGGTGCGCTGGTCTGGACGTTTAGGTGAGACCTGAGATGAAAGCGTCTTTGGGATAAGTAATCGGGATAGAGAAGACTCGCGTGCGATGAGCTGCTGGCTAATCTATATTGTTCTGGGAACGGTTGCGCTAGGCGTTGGGAGTGAAAGAGCGGAGCGTAAAAGCACGGGGTATGGACCTGATAAATGTAGTCGCTATCTGTCTTAAGCGATGAGAAGCTTTGCTGGTGGGGTAGGGACACCGTGTCCTCATCCATGGCGTCGTCCACCTGGGCCTTGTAGCTGAACGATATTGATGGTTGCGATACTCTGAAATTAAGATTTTTCTGTTGTATCGAATTGCATAACAGGGAATCAAAAATTATTTATTGACTTGTTTTTATTTCATAAAATAAACTGAATTAGTAAAATAGTACATTATACAACGGGTACGGAAAGGCTTTATTTAACGAGTGAAGTAAAAAAGCCTTTACGTACCAGTTTCACACCGTATTTTATAGTACGAGATGCCGAAAACAAGCAACGAAGTTGCGATTTTTAGGTTAAAGTGCTATAAATAAGTATTTTCAAAAATGTGTGTCATTGAGTATCTACACAGATTATTAAGTCTTTGTTAGATAATGATAAGTTGATTGAAAATTTCCAAATTTAGAACTAGATTGGAGAATTCATTAAAAAGGTTTAGAATAGCCATGGAATTTAAAATAACGGTATGAAAAAATAATTAGAAAGCTTTAAAATTTTTTTATCATTTTTTATATACAGTAAAAAAAAATTTAGAATAAAATATAATTTTCTACATACCTAAATAATTGTGAAAGAAATGTATAGTAGACCAATGGTGTAAAAAATGTTAAGTATATTCCAGCAGTTAGGTCAACAACACACAATCCAGCAGGATTTTGGGTCCAGTTCAGTAAACCTGCTCCTATCGATTGAACTAAATCCAAAATTGTAAGAAGACTAACATATACATAAAAATCTGGCCGACCTAAAATAAAAGAAATAATTATATAAATGGATCTTAAATTTATAAACAGTATTATTTTGAAGGAGTATGAAGAGTATTTTTTATAAAAGCAAAAAATTATCAATAACATTATTTAACAACTGCTAAAATAAGATTCAAGTGTATCATCATATCACCTTCATAAACTAAAACTGAATAAACTTACTGGGGAGAAGAAGTCTCTGTCGCAATCTTGTATAACGTAGAATCAGTAGAAATGAATATATCTGGAATTTCCATAAAAATAATTAGTATTTATAATATATATCTTAGAATTTTCATACACAAAACTATAAAATAATTATTCACCGTTGTAAAAACAATGCTGCTACAAAACCAAAACATCATTCCACCATGACCAAAAACATAGAAATCTCTACTAGGTATATGGAATGTGTCATCTGGTAAAACAAATTCAAGAGTCCCTTGGGTTATCGTAAAAACCAGTGCTATAAAAGTCGTTGCTAGCAGGACTCTACTTATGCTTGAGTGACTGTCTAAGTGGCCTAGTAATAAAAACTATTAATATTAAAAAATATATTCAGTTTATCAAATTAATAATGAATTAGAATATATATTAATAAAATCTGTTTTTATAAATTAAAAAATTTTACAAAAATGCATGGAAAAATAGATAAATAGAAAAACTGTTATTATTATCCTAAAAGAATTTAAATTTCATATAAAAATGATTTTTTAGAAGAATCCTTACCAAACGCAAAGCTAAAAATGACAACACTCATTTCTGTGGAAAGCAGGAAAAACCTAACTATAACCCACAACACTTTGTCGAATGTGCCACCAACACCTGCAGTAGCACTAACTCCCATTGACACTACACAGCGAATAACTGATACCACAGCACTACAGATGATAAGGCAATAAAATGCCAAGTATACAGGACTGCTTGTTGCTCGTAGTTGGAGCCTGGCCCGATTGAATCTTATGGCAATAAATATGATGAATAGAAGGTTTGGTATTAAAATTATCACGTCCCATATTCTTATTCTGAAATAGAGAAAATAATAAATTAGTAAATTCTATATAATTTTACAAATAGTTACATTTTTATTTATAGCTGCATAAAATACAAACCTAGAGTCTTTTATTTCCTTGTATAGTATCAATTTACAAAAGTGATCCTCATCATGAACAGTGGAACTGATATTAGGATCCGTCGTTGTGCTCAAGTCTCGAATCTGCCTCCATCCTTCAGAGACTTCCAGTTCCCCATCACCATACATCTTGAGTCTTCTTTTCTAGCTCTTCTTAGCACTCTCACCTCATGATATTACAATGGGAATATTACTGTTGATCAAACAAAAGACTTATCTATAGATTCTTATTCAAACAAAGATAACAAAATACTTATACTATGACTCAAAGTAGATTATTTTTAGAAGATTTGTAAGTATCTTATTTAATCTATATATTGACAAATGTTAAAATAAATCATTCATTTACAAGTTATTGAAAATCAAAGCTTTGCATTAATATATCTTTTGTGAGGTGTTCATTATCATTTACAGCTTCCATCTATTTATAAGTTTAATATCAAAAGCATTGACTTTTTGTTCATAAAAAGATTTTAATTCAACATTATTTATTATCAGAACAAAAACAAATAATATCAAGCGCTAATTTCGGTAATTTATAAAAGTATCTAGTCAATAAACAACAGTGTTTTAATAATAAGCTTGACGGATGCCTTTTTGATTATACACTATTAATTATCCATATATCGCGTAAATGATGGAAAATGGAAAAACCGCAAATCTGTTCTTCTCTATTTACTAAGCCATTACTTTCTAATGTCTTTACAAACACTGAGCACGAGTCATGTCATCTATCATCGTCCACAATAACAAAAGTGAAAATATCCACCTCTACGAGCGCAAAAGTTTCCCGTTATCACTATCCAACAAGACAAAACAAATTCACAGGTACACAATGGGATGACAGAAAAAAAAATACACTATGCCTTTCTAACCTAAAAAAGACCTCTCTCGTCAGTCGTCATATAGCTATTACAGAAACCTAAAACGAAAAGGGGCCAGCGAAGCACAACTAGGTCTTCTCCCTCGTCGAAGTAAAAGAACCGCAAAGTCGTGTATCTCAATAACCACGCATCAATAAAAAGTAAAACAACAAACACCCACACACGCGCGAGAAAAGAGGGAATACGTACAGAAGGGAGAGAAAGACAGACGAAGGAATATAATGGTAAGATCGATGGAGAAGATGAGAAGCTTCGTCTCTGCCTCGTTGTGTGTGCCTTCGCTACCATGTCTGATATGTATCTTTAGTGGCCTGTCTCTTACCAATCGCCTGGTTTTCCGCGGGTGGATGATAAAACGTCAGTTCGACACTTCAAGGCCGGTCGAGACGTTTGTTTTTGTTGCGCCAGTAGTAGATGCTCCAGACTGTGTATTTGACGGCGACGACGAGGAGCCAGACGCGCACACCCCGAGACATCGCATTATTCCCCCTTTGCTGTCCTTCTCTGACATGTATATATATATATGACTATAGCGCACGGTTGAATTTCATCCGAGGAGGGGAATTGCTGCTCGCGATTTTCCCTTCTCTTTGTGCGACTCGCGAGGAGTGGGAGTTTGTGTGTCACATGTGTGAGGTGCACTTGACGAGTGTGGGTGCGAAATTTGAATGTGGATGTAGATGTACAGTGTGCAGTGTGCACGAATACGATCACTCGGTACATTTTTGAAGGCTATTTACTATATTTTTTGTTTATTTTGTAGGTTATCATGCAATGCTTCTCGATTTTACTATTGTGATTGTGCTTGCTACAATAATGTAATTACATTTGAATCGAAAGTATAATGCATAAGACAATTCCCGCAGTTAAATTTTGAGTTACTTGGATATATTTTTAGTGGAAAAATTGCGCTTATGCATAATATATTAACACTAGATTGCCTAAAGAAGTCATTTTGAATAACATAGAAAACAATTATGTACATAATGACACAGCTTCTTATAATTTTGTGACTTTTTGTACAACATATAAATGCGTTTATTAATCATTGTAGTTGCCTCCCCCCTCCTTCATTTAAAAAAATTTCTTTGCACATTAGTTATTCTTTCACAATGCATGTAGTAATTTTGACTGCTTTAGTTTGTCTTTCTAGTATAAACTAAATATTGTTTCTTTTCCTTTTAAATTTTTTTAAGTTTTATAGGTATTATCTATATTAATTTTCATATAGTAATATACTTTTTATAATAATTTTTTATTTTCCTAAATATACTGTATCACACATTTTCAGTATTATTAATAACGTTATTGCAATTAATATTTCCTACTACTTGAATACTTAGTTTTCTAAAACTCTTTCCTCCAATAATATGATCTTCAAGCCATTGGCAAAATTCATGGCTCGTCAAATTTGACACTGCTGAAATTTGATTTCTTCGTTCATCAGTAAAAAAGCTTTTATTAGTACTTATCGTAAACCAATTTCTATCAACTTCCTCTTTCAGTTTAATATCGCACATTTTTTGCAAATGAATGAAACACTCTTTTTTAGCATTGAATTCACACTCGGGCATTTTTTTTAAATTGATAAGAAAATGTTTCATCAAATTTTCGATCCTATTGTTTATGTATTCCGGTGTAAACTTGAAAGCTGGGCTAAAAATTGTAATATTGAAGCCTCCGGGACTTCCGCAGCAGGAAATGCTATAAGCCAATTGTTCGATAGTTCGGAGTTGATGAAACAACGATTCTTGCACGACCATCTAAAAGCAATACGACGAAATTAATAAATTGAAATGGCCAATGAATTTTTTTATACACTTTCTGAATATTAAAAAATATAAGAACTAAATAATCGAGGAATATGTAGAACTATGATAATAATGATATACTGAGTTCCTACTTTAGTTAACAGACCTGTAAAAACTCTTTAAAAATAGGCAAAGAGAATTTCACAAATTCATCGTCAGTTTGGTAATAATTCGTCACAACGGAATTAACATCCAAAGGATTCAAGTTTTGTGTGCGATAGCATTTTTCACCTAATGGTATTCGATAGCCATTGAAATTTAATTGCTTGCTCAAAGGTAACGTGCATAGTTTCAATGTCTCAAGAGACTCGTAAATCATTTTCATAACTTTGTCTTGCGTGACATTTCCTTGTACAAGACATTGGACGTAAAATTTGTCGGTCAACTTATTCGCAAAATCAATGAATCGATTAAGTTTAACGTTGCGTAGAACTGCGCACTTTTCCGATGACATCCAAAAATTTGTATCCAAGATTTTGAAATTGATCTCGCTGAAAATTCTTTTATTAATTACGAGAAAATTTGTTAAGAAACTCTCTAAGTTTACCTTGCAAAAGTTCCAGGATCTAATAAAACACTCGAATAATATTTTAGTAGTTCGGTTTTCACCAAACTAAACAGCTCTTCTGTAACCAATTTCGAAAATTCGGATATCCGTTTAATAAGAATCCTCAGTAAAAGCTAAAAGTGTAAACTTATTGATAAACAATTCATTTTATAGCGAACTATACTAAATAATACTAAATACTAGAAAAAAAAAATAATATATACAGGCACTTTTTCATTAAAACCATTCACTTTAACGAGAATACCCTTGTCAGTGCCTGAAACATTATAAGCCAAGCCAGCGCATTTTGCGTCATACAAATCCTCCAAAGCTAGCTCGTGTAGCAAAATTTCGAATAAGCGTAGCATTACACAGCTATGTTAACAAAAGAAAACAATTATTCATCAGACTTTTAGCTGTGTTATACCAAATTTTAAGTAATTGCAGGCGCCAATTTAAACAAATGCTTGATTTGTGAAAACTCAATTTTACATAAGTTCCACTTACGTCTGAATACACGTAGAAGACACTCCTGCAGTAATCAGATGAAGGTACGCATAGCAAACGGGTAGACGAAACTTTGGATCTGGTCTGTACCAAACTTCCAATCTACCATCATCCTTAATTTTCACCGGATAATCTGGCACACAATGCGGTAAATGAATCAGTCGAAAATCCATCGTAGCAAATGGATTTGGACCTGGCAAGCAAAACTTATCTTTCCAATTCATAAACCAATCGTACGGTATTTCATCGCAAGAATATTTTATTCGGTACCAAGGTTCTATCTTATCAAAATCTTCATCGTTAAAACTTCTGTTTATTAATACGATGAATACGTTGTCTAATGTTAAATGATTCAAAAAAGTCTGGATGAGCTCAGGATCGAATTCAGAGTACAAATCGATGCCGGTAATGTAGTCAGCTGGGGAATGCAAGTGCATGTTGGAACACAAGCGCTGCACGTTTATTGCGGTGTCAAGGTCGTCAGCAAATCTGTTACACATAAAAAACCGTTTCTTACATCTACATCGTATTATAATTTATTTATAGCATTACACAGCTTACCTGAATTTATTATATGCGATCCCTTTAATTTCCTCAAATGTTCGTTTTAGCGAACTATCGTGTCTCAGCTGATCAATAAACGAAAATACAGCACCTAATATTTCTTCGATACGCGTATTCGCGTTACCTGGAAGTACTAAATTTAGCCTCAGTACAGAATAAGCGGAGTATCTCTCATAATTCGTGCTAAGCCTGCTGCATAATTTCTTTTCTCGGAGGTATTGGCTTAATGAACCTTTTCCTTCGTGATTGATGATCCGCGAAATGAAGTCCAGAGCATCTATACTTTTTTTATTAAGGTGTCCTAGTGGTGGTATTACCCATTTCAATTCCATCTACAAATGAACGTTCAACATTATTTATAGTTATGAGATCTCTTATTGCGAGAGGTATCATAAAACAAATATTATTTTTAAACGCCAAACTAAGTTTTAAGTGCTTTTTTACCTCGGATATATTTGCAATAGACTTTATCTTGTAAATTTTTCTAAAGCCATGATTCAATGATTTGGTCCCTGAAGATTCGCTAAAATCACGCGCTGGCAAATAGTTTGTGGGTAAATTAGAAAAACAGTCTTTTACATACTGTTCTAACGTGTCCAAAGACAAATTCGCCTATATAAAAGCAATATTAAAATCTTTTTTATCAATGAAATCTATGATTTTATTCGATAACTTTTACTAACTTGTACCGCTAGCGTCATCCGATTAGCGCTGTAATACATTTTTCTAAAATCACGCAATTCCGAGCACAAAGTGTCATCGTCGACTTCATCCCGCAACGAAATCAAGTTTCCACACGAAAACTTTGAGGCGGAATGATTATCGCCTGGTATTACGCGAAAAAATTGCTTCAATCTTTCGTAGTCCGACGATGCGTCCATGTGAAATTCTTGTAAAACAGAAGTAACAGAAAATCATGAACAATTCTGAAACTTGTGGGGAAAACAATCTTATTGCATATACCATTATCAACTGATTCGCGTTCGCGCAAAATAACGTCTTTCTTCAAGAGCGGATCGATGAAACAATGGGCAAAGCGATTCATGGCGGGCAACAGGAAATTCGGATGAATTTGAAAGAGAAATTGAGTTTTCTCGCAACTGGTTTGTGCATGTATGAATCCTCCTCTTGCTGTGACATATTTGTTGTGTTCGTTTTCCTGAAATTCCAACATTTTGGAAATGAGTATAAAAACTCTTTTATGACGACGAAGAAAGAATTGCGTACCTCTGGATATTTTTGAGATCCTGAGCAGATCGCATGCTCGAGTAAGTGTGCCAAACCCTGAATTTTCGGTGGATCGTTGAAGCTGCCGACGTTTATACACAAGCTACACGCTGCCTAAGAAACGTACGTTTTTAAAAGAAAATATTGTACCTTAGTTGGAGTAGACAAAGTTTTACCATTTGTTCTTCTAATTCCAGTTGACAATTGCTTCGAATGCAATTTATGTACGCCCCTGAGATATATTAAATTACAATGTAAAAAAATCATTAAAAAATAAATTAATTCTATATATAAATAAAGAATATCGTTTACCTTGATTGTTTTTTTCTTCAACGTTCTTTCGGTTTCCGACGTGTCGTATATCACTAATCAGTAAAACCGTTAAACCGTTTGGAAGCTCTAATACTCTTTTAGAAGAGTATAATTAAGCAGAGGTACTTATTTAAATAGTGTTTGCATATATTAACGCAAAAATGATAATTTTGAATAATAATAAAATTTATTTACCTATAATTCTTTTTGTCACTCTCTCCTTTTACAGGAGTATTGAGGTATTTTACTTTGATACCACATTTTGTTTCAGCACTTATTTCTGAATGATCAGTAACCAGTTCAAAATTTTTCACATATTTCTCCATTCCGCTTAACCTGTAGTCATTCACGTTTAAGAAATTCAATTTATAAAATGAATACAATAAGTAGGCAGAAAAACTATTTCAGTTAGCACTTTTAAAAAGGTAGGTAAGTACTAGAATTGAACTTTACATTAATGAAGTATTCAAGATGCTTGTATGCTGTCTGAGAGACCTTTAAGTTTGCTACCTATGTGGCCATGTATAAGATATAGAAACTAACAGATTTAAATACAATGTCAATCGTTGTGCAATGTATGTTTGCATTGTAGTTGTTCTAACAATATGTTTAAATATAATTGTACTGTCGATAAATTGGCCGGGCAGTTTTCTACATGCAATAATTAAAAATTAAAAATTCCATTCGACAAATAAAACTTATAAAATTTCTATATGAATTTTGCATGCATTTTTGCGTAAAATTGACGTCATTCTCTTTACCTTTTTTTATCACAATTCTAATTTTAGATAAATAATTATTAGCACACGCAATATTTCATTATCAGTAAGCAATTATTTCGAAGCCTCTTATTATTTTCTATGAAATTTCTAAAAATTTGTTAATAATGATCAAAACGTTCGTGGATAAATATCAATTAAAGATGGAAAGAAACGATCATTACGAACCAAGAAATTCACTTTTTATTGAACAGCCCAAATTTTTCTCTAAACTATTTTTAATTAAAAATTTGCTAACGGTAATTAAATGAGGTAATCGTCGATAAATGTTTGTACGTTCTGTAACCGTCATTCCTTGCTATCAATTCAACATTCAATCTTCAATGAATGAAAAAATACAAACAGCCGTTCCATAAATTAAACATCTTCGTACTTGTTTTAAATAGTCATTTAAGTACTGCCCGCGTATACTTAATAAGTATAGCGATATGATATGAGCAAGCACACTATTCTATAATACGTTTCGGAGCGCGCTGCGCGCGACAGTCGCCTGCAGTCGCGGGTAGGAGGTTCTGGTGGTGGTGCACTGTGCAGACAGTATGCAGATGTGTGGGTGTGAGGGAGGGATACGCCAGCCAAACAAAATATGGACGCCGTTGAGGTAAATACGTCGGAGGAGCCGCGTCCACGGGCGACCAGCGACGACGTAGTCAACGTTAGCATGGTACCGGAGCACCAGGTCGAGATATGCCGTATCTGTCTAAATGATAATCCCATGATGCGCGGCTTGTTCCACGAGGTCGGCGTTATGTCGCTGTCCGATAAGGCAATGAGCCTCGCCAACGTTAAGGTTAGAATGCCAGTCTGGATCTCTCTCTCTCTCTCTCTTTTTAGGTTAAGAATTACCTAATAAGCAGTCTTTCTACGGGTGTTTTGATGTTTTAATTGATTCGTTTTTACGACGATTTGTTTGCTTGTGGAAAGAGGCTGGTGTTCGAGAACGAGACGGTTGAATGGTGGAGTGGTAGTTTTTCTTTGTTTTATTTGGGAGCCAAGTGTCAGGCTACAATATTTAGATGTTGACCTCTGGTGGTGTTTTTCTGAGTTCTTATTTCGGGGTGTTTTGTTTATTCTTTATTAATGGTTCGGAATGGTCGCTTTTGCGATCAGATACTTATCTGTGTTTTGTGTTTTGCGATGCCGCTTAGTAATACCTAAGTATAGTAGATGTATAGTATGAACATTTATGGAGAAATTCTGCAGTGTTTACATCTCATCAGATGATACTTACGTCTTGCCTACATAAACCTGTTGAGCAAGTTATCTAATGATATTCTACTATTACGTTTTTATAGGTGTATTATTTTTCTATATCTAAGCCATTATTAAAGAAGTTTATAAGTATATATATGTTATTGATTTATAAATATTTTATACATTTATTACAAATATTTTATTAAAGTTATATGGCTTGAGAAACGTATAGTGGAAAAAAGTTTATATTAGTTTTCAATTTTGAATTATAAAAAAGTTACAATATTGCATATTTTTTGTAGATGATGCCTGGTGATGGACTACCGTCACATATTTGCAGCATCTGTAGTGACAAGCTTGAATCAGCATACAAGTTCAAATTGCAAGTGGAACATGCTGACAATGTATTAAGAGAGAAATTGGTTACACTAAACATAAAAGAAGAACTTTTTTTTGGTGATGTAGATGTAAACTTAACAAATCACAGAAATGATGTTGGAGAAATAACAGAAGCAAGTTTACTTCTGAAAGATCACATGGATTTATTAAACGTTCCAAAGATTAGTGAAGGAGAAGCTGATTTGCATAATGAAGATGTAGAAAAGCAGATGAATCATGTCGGCATTGAGCAAGAGATAGACAAGCACGAGGATGAAGAAGGGAATCAACAATTATGTCAAAATGAAGAGCAGCTACAAATTGAAGAAAATCAAGTAATGCAACAAATTAGCGATGAGCAACAAATGCAATTGCAAGAGGAGCAAGAAATACAAGAAATGGTGAATGATCAACATAATGAATCATTTGGTTCACATGAACTTCAAGAAATGATGCTTGATGAGATCAGTCATCAAGAAAGATTACAAGAAGAATTGAATCAATCTCAGCAGTTAGCGATGCATGAACATGATTATGTAGTAGAATCACAACCATGTGATGCTTCTCAAGAAACTGACATTTTAAACTTACAAGTGAGTAATAAAATATCTTGTCATACAGCATCTTTCTGAAATATTTTATTTTTATTATTTTTATTTAATTAGTGTACAAAAAAGGTCACATGCGAATACTTATCATGATCAAATAATTAATACAATATTCATAATTATATGTCAACAGGAAATAGACAAAGGTAGTAAAGAGTATATTCAGAAAGAGGCAGTGAAAGAGCAGGTTGAAAGCTACAATATAATAGAAGAATCCTCACCAAGTGAATCAGTAAGAAGAAGCAAACGAAAAATCAATCAACGAAAAGCTCAAGTTGATCGAGATTCTGATGAAGAAAATTACTTTGAGAATCTGAATCTTAGCTCTAGATTAAAAAGAGTTCAGTCAGAAAAATCAGAGAAAATCTACTTTATGTGTTACCTCTGCGATAAACAATTTTTATCAAAAGAAATTCTGAAGGAGCACATGCATTCTCATGATGAAGTAAGAAAAGCTCTTTCCCTCTTGAAAAAGCCAAATGAGAAGCCACAGAAAACACCGGAAAAAGTTCAAAATAGTGTCACAAGTCCAGTCTCATCAAAACCGCCATCGAGTGGAAAACGTCCAAATAAGTGTCCTCATTGTGGCAAGGAATACCTTTACATTATCTCATATAACAAGCACTTAAAACAACACGAAAAAGAAATGAAAGAGGAGGCCATGCCTTTAGAAGTTTCCTTCCATGAGGATGATGATGCTCTTGATTTTCATGGGTATGAGGACAATAATCCTACTATGGACTCTGATAGTGCAGAAGATGAAATAAAAACTGAGATTGAAATTGTAGTAAAGAACGAATCTAAAAGTAAAGTACCATTAAAATGTAATATTTGTGAAGAAGAATTCAACTCTATGGATCAACTGAAAGATCATCGTTCAAAGCATGTTGTTGAAGGTGTACTCACTGAACAAGATTTAAAAATTGAAGATGAAGAACTTAATGCATCAGGTAAAATGCAGTCTTAATACGTTACAACTTTTAGTATTCTAAAAATTTTTGTATAATAATTTAAATGACAACATAATTATTTCTATTACAGAAAATGCGAATAAAAATGAAGAAAATACTGAAGAAGCCAGTACAGAAGAGTCAAAAAAAGAAGACTCCAAAGACCTGAAATGTCCTCACTGTTCTATGACATATGCTCACAAAAAATCATTAGCTCGTCACATGGAAACTCACGGTGGCGCCAAGTATAGCTGCAAAATCTGTCACCAGTCGTTCACTAGGAGGGATCATTTGCGGCGTCATTCTGAGCAACACTTAAATAACAGACTTAAAAGTTTCAAGTGTACGCAATGCAACAAGACTTTTGGCAATGAACTGACGTTGAGGAACCATCTAATAGCCACAAATCACAAGACTGTAGTGCATGGTCAAGAGTACGATCCTAATAAACGGATCAAACGAGTGGCTGCCAAGGCTGCACAGAAGATTATTGATCAAATTAAGACAGATTTGAATTCGGATGAATATGAAGAGGAAGAACAGCGGGAGAAAGAGAGGGAGAAGAATTATGACATGGTCAAAGAAGAAGTTAACATAGTCGAGGACGAAATTACAGTAATTTTAATACTTTTTAGTCATTTATTTTGTTATGTAAACTGAATGCAATTTACTCTAATATGTCTTTTTTTGTGTAGGAATACGTACCAGAGGTGCCTAAAAAATTGCAACGCAGCAGTAAAACGTTAACTTGCGCCACTTGTAACCAAAAATGCCCTTCGAAACAGGCTCTAGCGAAGCACATGGCACAGCACGTAAAGGATGAAAATACAGTCAAGCAAGAAAAGCCGAATATCGAGGAAAAACGTGATAACGAGGATAACGAGGATGACAACGAAGAGGACGATGACGATTTCGAAGGCGGCCTCGGCTGGCCTATGGACAATCATGAGTGTCCGACATGTAAAAAGCGTTACAGTACCAAAAAATCGTTGCTGCGTCATCAGCTGCTGCACGAGGAGCCGAATTTCGAATGCGACATCTGCAACGTAAAGTTTTACAGGAAGGATAAGTTGAAAGCCCACTACGATAAGTGTTCGGAGAAGAATCCCGATCAGGTGCGAAAATGTAATATTTGTGGTGATACTTTTGAGAACAATGAGATTCTGAAAGAGCATCGAGCGAAGCACGTGACTGAAGGAATTTTGACGGAAGAGGATCTGAGGGAAATTGAGCCGAGGCCTGAGGATAAGAACGGAGAAAAAGCACCAAGAAAGAGGAGGACCGACATTGTAGGACTTGAGTGTACCGAATGCAATAAGCAATACACTTCAAGGAAGGGATTACTTAGACATATACAGGTCAGTCAATTTTTACTTAAAAAAAATAGAAATATCAAAAAGATATAATTAAAAATGGATAAGCACATAAATCGTTGAATTTTAAACTAAAATACTTTTCTTGAAAAACTTTAATTTTTATAAATTAATTTTAAAGAACCCATATAACTTTATGAAACTTGTACAGGTACACGAAGGGAAAAAATATCTATGCGATATTTGTCCCAAGAAATTTTACAGACGAGAACACTTGAAGATCCACGTAGCCAAGCACAACATGATCAAGCCTTATAAATGTCCTCGTTGCACTAAACGTTTCATCAAGGAAGAGCAATTAAGCAATCATCTAACCAAACACGAAAGGACCTTCAAGAAGGCTAAGGAAACCGACACTTCCAAGCGATTCCTATGTGAAATATGCTCCAAGAGTTTCACACAATCCACAACACTTATAGCGCACTTACGGGCTCACAACGGCATCAAGCCCTACGTGTGCGAAGTCTGCTCGAGGCCATTCACGACAAACGCTTACCTGAAGATGCACATGAGGACGCACACGCAAGAACGACCCTACATTTGCCAATACTGTTCTAGAGCCTTTGCCAGAGCGGATACCTTAGCTAACCACTTAACTTCGCACACCGGTGAAGCCAAATATCACTGTAAATTCTGTCCAAAGAACTTCCGGAGGCTGAAATCCCTCAAGGAGCACGTCTTCATACACACAGGACAACGACCTTACGCCTGTCCGACTTGCGATCGAAGATTTAACAATAACGGCAGTAGGTATGCGCACAGCAAGAGATGTAAACAGAATCTGCTCCAAGTCAGATCGTCCCAGATAAATGTGCAGAGTCTGAATGTCGAGCAAGAACTGCAGGAGCAGGAGGAACAGGAGCAGCTACAATTACAGGAGCAGCAGCAGCATCAGGAGATACAGAATCAACTGCATCAGCCACAGAGGATACATCAGGCTACGATCAGTCAGGCCCAGATCATCAAGCCACAGAATATCAAGACTATTACGATCACGAGGCCTGATGGTACTTTGGGACAGCAGCATGTCATGACGCATCAGGAGATTTTAATGCCTTTGATACTGCCACTGACTGTTACACTAACTGATGTGGGGGAGGAGGTAATTTTGCCAGAGGGAACCAAGATTTATACTGCGTAAAGGGGGGATAGTCTGTGATGAATTTGAGAGATAATTGCGTTGTGAAGTGAAGTTTGGTGGAATGCCCTGTTTCTGAAAGGATTTATGATGATCTATTTTTTTTATTTTAATTCAATGTTTAATTTGTAAATTAAGGAAAAAGAAAAATTCTTTTATTCCCATCTCAACCGAAAATTGGACTTGTTACTCTTTCTTTAAAAAAATTTATTCTTATTCAACATATACAATATTTCCGCTGCTCCCACTTTTCAAGTGAAAAAAGTAGCTACAGTTGAATGGGAATACTATATGTGACAGAGGACCCGCGGGAATCAAGAACGACTTTTCTCCCTTATTACATAATGTTCTATTATTAACTATAGGGAATTGGTCGTTTGTGCTAATGTATTATCTGCATAGTATTTTTTTGAAACTCTGTGTTCTCTATATGACTTATACTTTGACTCAAGCCAATTTGATTTACACAAAAAATATTAAAAGTAAATAATGTTCATCTGTTTCGAACGCAAAAAATGTATTAAGCTTGTATTATAATTGTAAATGATTTTTGAAGAAGATTGAAGAAGTTGAAGAGTAAGGGCACATGTAAAATTTTCCTTCAGAACTAGGGCATTTTGCTTCTTCAGTCTGTGTGAATGTGTATATGCGCTGTACTCTTTGTATGTTTATGGTACCAGATTAGTGCATTATGATTGTGTAATATAGATGCAAGTTAATTTAAGAAACGTATGAAATCTGAATCTAATATTTACAATAATCCATGCTGTAAAAAATCTTACAGTGTATCATTATTACTACAAGCAAAGCTATTTGATTCAGCTGTACTGTATGTTATTGCAAAAATTATTTTTCAATTAACTTTTATTACTAAATAAAATTTTTTAAAGAAAAATTATTTTTCAAAAGTTTTTTATATCTAGTTATCTACTATCTTATTGGAGGATAGTAGAAAAAAAATAAAAATTTTTTTAATCTTTAATGGCCAAAGCTACACATTATTAGTAAAATTTGTCTATTAAAAAATATTCAATCTTGGGGAAAAAGCTCAATTCAAAATTGATTTACATGTTATGATCAATTTTACTTTATAAAAGTAATTTTTGTAATTATATAGTGTAATTTTTAAGGAACTAAACTTTCTTAGAAAATGGAAGAATGTGTTTTATGAAATATGTAACAATGAATATCATTTCTTTACTTTTATTTTCGTATAAATACTTAACTTTTTCTATTTATAAGTAAAAATTTTTCTATAAGTAAAATAAGTAAAGTGTTTTAAGAGTAATGTAAAATGTGATTAATTGATCCAGAGCTAAGATATGTTGATTTTTACTGCACAGTGAATAATAGAGATTTGAAATTCAGGTAAAATGAATGAATAAGAATACTTTTTCACCGTATTGTATGACTACTAAATGTAGTGTAAGACTCTTGTATAATTTTTACTTTTACAACTTAACTGTCATACTAATAAGTCAGTAGAAATGATTTATAAGCCGACTAAGTATATTTTTTTCTAATATTGTAAGTGTAGGATTTAAAATCACTATTTTTCAATTATATCATTGTTATGTATTGAATTAAGTTTTGTTATACCCGAACCCACATTTGTAAGTGCTCAGTACTAAATATTTTTTGCTTCCGAAAGTAAAAATCACCATATAGTAGTCAAGCACTAGCTTATTAAAAAAAATTGCTTTGTAAATTATCATATGTTGCATCTGTATAATTTTTGTGTAATTTAATGTATGATGAAGTTATCCGATGATTTATTGATTTTTTGCGCTTCGATTTCTATTATTTTTAGATAATTTTTTTCACTTTAAAATTGTTTGTATGATTTTTGAAAAATATATATATAAGCGAGAGGATAATGTGTGGAAGTAAAAAACTTATTCAATTAATTCACATTTTCACTTCGATTTCTATGTAAATATCCGTTAACACAGTGTGAATAAAGTAAAATGGCATAGATATACTATTATTAAGTCTCATCTTATTATATTGAACCTAGAATTTTTATAGTCTAGTGTATATACATGTATTGGCTTTTGCAGATTTTAATAATAAAGCACAGTCTTCACTTTCTACAATGTAAGCGGTACTATATATAATTTGAAGAAAAAAGTATGCAAGCTTAAAACTTTTTAACAGGCGAATAATCATCTTTTTATATTTTGTCTCACGAGATAAGCGTTAAAATTTATAACAAAAATATATTCATTTCATTTAGAATAACAAAATCTCGTAACTTACGTATAAATATTTACGTAACAATTGTTACATAGGGCATCTATGTGACACGCTAAGTAATATTTTGATTTTTAAATAAAATAAATTTATTAAAAAATTATATGATTGACAGATCAAATTTTCCTATATTTTCCCCTAAACTAATCTCCATTTTATATCTATATTATTCAAAAACAAAACCACGTGTTCTATACCTGTGCCCCTTCTTACTAAAAATCAGCTGTTCGGAACACGTGCATTCGGTATTAACCGAGCTCTGAAATTAAAAAGCCAAAAAATGAAAATTCAGTTTTAATTAAAAAAAAGGAATGAATTTCAAGTATTTGTGGCTCGGTTTAGAGGTTTTACAATAGTGAAAAATTGATTGACTATAGTAATGTTTAGTGTAGTAAGAAATTTCGCAAATGTAGTCGGTAAACGTACCAGAAATGGTAATAACAGAAAACCGAAGCCCAAAATTCCAAAAAAAGTAAAGCTGAAATCATTGCCAAGTATGTTATTTTGCGCAGTGCATAAATAATTATTAAGTTATTGTTAAGCTTTCGAATAAGTTTTGCAGTTTAAATACAAATAATTAACTAACCTAACAATTTAAATTGTAATGTTTATATATCAATAATAAGTAAGTTTTAAGTTTTTACAAGTAAAATGATAATTCCTATGAATAGCAAACTACAATTAAATCATGCTCGTTTATTATTTTGTTATTTATTAATTAAGGTGGTTATGTCTTAAAATCAATTAATTCAAATCTTGTTAAATTTTTGCGCGAAAATAATTTTGATATCGATAAACATGCAGCTTAAGTTTGAGGATTATTATGCATTAATATTATTATATATTTTCAGTCTACAAATATCCAGTCAGTAAAGTAGGAGATCAAAGAGTATATGTCTGGGGTTTGCAAGAACATGGGGCGTTAGGAACTGATAAAAAGATTTCATTCGCAGAAGAGAGTGTATCTTATGCTGGATATCCTCATCGTTTATCATTTGGTGAATATTATAATGTTTTAGATATTGCGTGCGGTTATGGATTCACAGCCTTTGCGGTGAAAGCCAAGGACCACAGAATTATATACGGAAGTGGTATAAATTCAGATTCACAATTGGGTAAACATGTTCACCAAGATTATTTCATTACTTTCTACAAATGAATTATTTTTTACAATGCCATATGCTTTAATATTGTCACAGGATTCCATCCAAAAGATGAGAAATTAAAAATTCCAGTCATTATGGAGCCAAGGCCAGTATTTATTCCTTTAAAACAAAAAACAGCAAAAGTCCTTGGACTTGCAGCTGGTAGAGCACATTTGCTTATTTTAACAGATGAAGGGCTTTACACACTAGGAAATAATGGTTATGGGCAGTGTGGTAGACCAATTGTAAATAATGAAAATTACTTAAATAGTAAAGCTGTTCATTATATTCCTGACATTAAAGGGACAAAAATTTGTTCCGTGGCTGCTGGACAGGATCATAGGTAATATAATGCATAGTACTGTAATATACATATACAATCTGCTGTAAAAATAATTTAAACCATTTGCACATATTAAATTTTAGCATGGTCTTAACTGAAAAAGGGGAAGTGTATTCATTTGGGTGGGGTGCAGATGGACAAACAGGTCTTGCCCATTATCGAAATGAATATAGACCATCACTAGTCAAAGGAGATTTGGCTGGTGAACATATTATCAAACTAGCTTGTACTGCTGATTGTGTTCTTGCGCTTTCAGGTAAATTTAATCATTAACTTATTTAAATATTTGAAAAATATTTATTCTTCTCTATAAATTATTAATATTTTATAGATAAAGGTAAAGTTTTCGGTTGGGGAAATTCAGAATATGCACAATTGCCAGTGAAAGGAGACAACCAACAAATTAACATAGCCACTCAAATAAAAATGTGTGACCAAGTAGGGCATATTGTAGATATTGCTTCTGGAGGATCATTTTGCATGGTTTTAAATAGTAATTTCATATCTCATACGATTAAGAACAGAATACCCTCATTTTTTATTATTTTTTTTTGTAATCTAATTAGTAAGTGTACTAAATTTATAATGTATTTATAAAATTATTCATAGACGATGGTGAAGTTTATGTTTGGGGATTTGGAATTCTTGGTCTTGGTCCTGAAGCTCAAAGAGTCTTAAAACCAACTATGATCCCAAAAACCCTTTTTGGTGTTAATGAATATGAGCCTGATGCTAAGGTAAAATCATTTTTATGAAGATATATTATTAGAATATAATTGATAAATTCACATAATTGAAAATAAATAATGCATGTTTAATTTATTTCATTTTTTGGTTTTATAGGTATTGAAAATAGTCTGTGGAATTAGCCACTTAGGAGCTATTACGAATCAAGGAAATCTTTACATGTGGGGAAGAAATAAATATGGAGCACTCGGACTTGGTCATTGCGAAAATCAGTTCTTTCCATTGAAAGTAAGTTTATATTCTTTCTTTCACTAATTATCGTTGATTTACCGACGGTATATGCTACGTTATGGTGGAATCCATAAATAAGAATATTATATTGAAGGTTTCAGTTGGTGCATTGGTAAAGAAAGTGTGCTGTGGAGTCGACCACACAGTATCGATTTGTAAACCATTTATTTAAACAAATAAAAAACTATTTTTTTAAATAATAAACATGCATATACATTGTTATCTACATGTATACCGCTACAGTTAAAATTCTGTGAAAAAAATTGTTAAAAAATCTAAAAATTTGTACAGATATACGCAATATAGACTTAAGATTAAATGTCTTTGATAATAAAAGATGACCTTTAAACAAAGTCGCATTATTTTTGTAGTGAAGTACAAAAAATAGTAATGAAATGACGACGAATACGTTCCATGTCTTGTTTATCGTTGTTTATGGCGTTATGAGGGTTGAATGATCAAACATGTCTGCGTGTGTAAGTTTCTTTAAAAAAATCGAGCGAGTAATACTAGAAGAAACAGTGGGGTGACGAACAATGTGCTTGCTCCGCTTTTACACACCAGGTTCTCATAGGAAATCGTAAACTTTACATCGTCTGGAAGTCGGCATACCTTTGGATCTGAAATGCATAAAATTTATCATAAATTCATTCATTATTGGGCCAAGGCGCAGACATGCTTTTTACTTGCTCTTTTAAAAAATCCTTTACAGGGACATTTCAATTATGAGAGATCATTTGTTTTAATACCTGTGCAAGTGAACGATGGAGTACTGGAATTAGAGCTAACAGACAGATAATAAGGTTTGCAGTCTTGAAGCAAAGACGCGCCATCGCAACTCATCGGCACCGCGAGTTCATTTCCGGTAATAGGTTCGCACACGGAATCTGCTCCGGTCGTATTTACGTGCAGCAGAGATCGAGATCTGCACACTGTCAGCGGACTTCCAGCTGCACTTCGTATCTGCGAAGAAACGCATGCAGAAATTAATATTTAATAATTTTTTTAATTATCATATACTTATAGTGCTTATTATGTTCAATCATGTACAATCATTTGTGGTAAGAAACCAAATGTGTACGTGTGCGGGTGTGCTTACTTTTAGTCTTGGTGGGTTATCTGTGTTGTCCGAAGAGAAATAATTGGGATGCATTCTGTAGAAATTTATGCCATCAGAAGCAACATAATCTGTTAAGGCTTGAGAATTCCCACTTGTTTCATAATTTGCGCCACATTGCGAATTGATTAAACGTCTTGGAACTAAAAAATATATATTATTATTGTTTTAGGAGAGAATTTTTCGACATCGTAAGTGCTATGACGTTCCGTTAGGACGTAACACAAGCAATAAATGTATTACAAATGTTTAAAAATATGATAAACATGTAAATAGGAATGTGATCAGTAGTTACAGTCTGTCTAACAAACATAATTTAATTAATTCTTTTATGTGCATAAATGTAATTCACTGACACAAGATTAAAAAAGGTTTTAAAATTCGACAATGTTTACCTTGCTTGATTCTTTGTACCAACGTATCAATAACTGGATAAGAGTCTGTGGTTTCACCAATAGTAATAGAGAATATATCCTGATCAGGCGCGAACTCTGTCCATTGGCCTTTCCCAGTTCTACTCAAAAACAAAAGGACCGCATCTGAAAATAGTGAAAACGCAGTTGATAAAGAGGCGAACCGGTTATTTCTCAATAAAAATAGAGCGAATTGCGAAAGTCTTACCAGGAACTTCTATCCGCATCGATCTCAGATAGTCATTGATTAAGTCCTTGTCGCTTTGCTTATAGGTGCGTTCGTAAGGTATGACGAGTACAACATCAGATTTTCCACCTCCGGAGCCCAGATCACGTTCCCGATTCAGCTTTTCCGTTTGCAAATCTCTCAGCTTCTCGATCGCTTTCGGCAAATCGAAACCTTTCGTGTCTGCAAAGTATTGCTCTTTTAATAATCTATATATATATATTTATAGTGTGTTGACAATAATGCCAGGTAAGAAGTAAAAGTTACAATTGTTGTAGTTCGTCAAGTTGAATTTGTTGAAGTCGTTTATGTCGTTGCTCGAACCGATCATCACAGATCCATTGTGACAACTCATGAGGGTAAAGTTGCTGTTGTACATCGATACCTCAATACCATTCAACAGTTGCCTGTTGTTCAAAAAAAAAAAAGATGATTCGGATAAATTTCGATTTCAACTCGAATTTTATATCGATAATGATTTATAATAGAAAGGAGTATTTTACGCGATCATTGATTTGAAGTTCTCGTATGGCCAGTTGGTATCCAGGATTATGGTCAGGTCCACCGCAGGTGGATTGCTAAGATTATCGTTGAGACTCCTTCCAGGGCCGATTTCGCAAGAGGCATCGCTATTCATGGTTGCTGCAATTGTACATTTCAATGAAATCACACGTTCTCACAAGAAAGACAGTATATCCCGTATAATGTCGATCGAGGAACAAAAAACTATACTCACGTATGAATGTCGAAAGATCTTTAACCGCTTGTATGGCGAATTTCTCGATGGCTTCGGACAAAACGGTGGCCCTCGCTATACCGGAACTCAAGACCAAAGCCGCATTGTGAGTCTGAAATCGAGAGAATTCAATGAGCTTCCAATAAATCAATTTACTTCTAACTGTAGTCTTTTGAATCGACGATAGAAGGTGTACAGTGACGTGAGTTTATCTCAATACGAGACGATCGCGTTTACGATCCCCATCACATAAATGACTGAGCGATAAAAGGAAACGCATAAGAATGTCGTCAACCATATTATATTGTCTCTATCTCTCGATAAGATATATATACATTTATAAGTATATACACGATACTTTAATTCAGGTAGTATTATTATCTATCGTATGTACATATAACAGCAATTTCTACAGATCGGTATTACTGGTCGGAAGAAGGTTAATAATTTCCTCACCTGCGATATGAGGGTCTCGGTGGGAGCGACGAGGGGCAAAAGCGCTCGCCTATTGCAGGCCCTGTACTTGCGATCGAAGAATCCCCGCCTACTGTAGTACATGTCGATGATCTGGGAGAGTCTCAAGTTGCCGTACTTTTGGTAGACGCCGGCCACTTGGCTCGCAAGTATGAGTCCGTCGAGATCGCCGCGTATCTCCGCCGCGGTCATCTCCAGGTTCTCGTTCGAGTTGAGGAAGTAGTAGAGCGGCACGTTCGTCGAGTTCCAGTTGCCGTCGGCGCCTAGACTGTAGCGCTGGTTCTGTTGGGGTCCTTGCAGTAAGGCCACTTCCGCCAAGTCACCTGGGCAACGAGTCAAGTTATAATTCTTTGATTTCTTCAAAAAAAGGAATTTAGCGCAAATGATAAATAACTACACTCAAAGTAAGTGAAACAAAGTGTTCATGACAAATCAATCACCGACTGTAGATGGAGAAAAAAGAAAAGTTAATTATAATGCTGACCAGCCAATGTAGCGATGAACTTGTTGTCGAGGTTAGCGTCGGAGGGATAGCTGAGGACCCGCTGTTCGACCTGCTGTCTTATCAGATCGCCTATTCTTATCATCTGTGGCTCGAGGCTCGCCGCTATGCCCGCCAGTACCGAACCGCCGCTGACTGTGCCCCACCTGTTATTCGTATTTTCACGCTCGGTTAGAATTGTTATAAGCTACGACAACTATTATTCGTGGCTTTCTACAACGCGCATATTTGATTATACGTTACACACAGTTTGTTTCAGCAGCGAGCTGTACAATTAGGGATAATCATCGCAATGAGATCAATTGGCCAATTAGCATTGACTTACGGTGTCTTGATGATGCCGTTCTCGGTGGGACAGCGGCTGAACGGAGGCAAATCCATGAGTCGAGCGCTGCTCGGGTGGTTGGGTGGTAGCGCCGGGTATAGGGAGTTCGGGTCGACTATCGCGTCGTTCTTCCTCATCATCTCACTGCAAGATTATAACAGCTTTCGTTATCGCGTGCAACACTTTTCGTGTGTACAATCAGTCGTTTACGCGGATTAAGGGGGCTTACAGTTGTTCCGGTGAGAGGGTCTCGGCGTCCTCCTTGACGCTTTTCTCCTCGGTCTCGTCGACGCTCCTGCCGTACCTTCGGAACGCGTAGTTCGCCAGCTTGCAGACGCGGCTTTCGTCGCCTCGCTCGAACAGATCTATGCTACTCGATAGCATCGAGTGCAACGTGCACTACAGGAGGATAAAGAAATATTTTGAACGTTGTATACGAAATTTGTATAGAAAAATTAGATTTTTTTATTTTCTTCAAAAACGAAGCTTTCCCATTGAACATCGATGTTCATCTGTCTATTTTTTGCAAACTACTAGCATAAATTTTAAAAACCTTTTAAAAAAGTTATATCCTATCGATAATGAATTCCGGTATAGAATAGCACTTGTCATATCCGATTTTCCAGGCGTATTTGATCAGTCGCCGAGTGCAGTTGTAGATAAAATTCTGTCGGAAGCGTCGCTTGACTCTTAAGCTCAAATACACAAGTCTAAAATTATATTACTCACCCGCTCGAGAGCGGAAATGCTGTCGTTGGGGAAATTGACGGCACTGCCAGGAATGACGCGTAGAGTCTGCGCGTGCCGGAAGAACTGCTTGCCGAGAGGCGCGTAAGGCATCACACCTGCTTGTACCTTTACCTGGGGATTCCTCACTATGCCGTCCTGTCGAAATCTGTGTGTATATATATGATTGGCGATTAATGCACAAGAATCGATTGTCTATTTGGCAGATTGGAGATGAAACATTATTGGACAGAGCGAAATTTTACTTGTGAATTAGTGTTTGCTCTTGCTATAGGAAATGAGTAATGTTGTTAATCAGCGTGCGATTAGATTGGAATTTGTATTATTGAAAATTTAGCGAATTGCAGAATGCGTGTAGAGAAAATGATTCGTTTCTATCTTCGATCTCTATTTTCACCTGTAGAAATGGTGAATCAATAATCAATTAAATCCTATCCGCAATTTAGGTAATTATTGTACGTAATATTGTTAAGTTGGATTTTGGTTAATTTAATTACAGGAGCTGAGCATCCGTCCAATCGATATACGCATAAAGTATTCACCCTCCACACGAGTTTCTGCCGTTTCACGATACTTAACTCGTTCGTTTGCTTCACACCTGCCGGAAATTTCAGTCAATCGCTTACAGTGTATTCACTGCTTAAGTATGTGTGTATACCGACCAAGGAATTTCAATATACTTTTTTATACTAAATTTTCATGATTTTGTGTATGAAATACATGAATTATAGCATGATGGTCTTACCGGTGTAGAAGTGCAGTTGAGAGTACGCGAAGGTCCATGTTCAATCCCGGGTAGTTCTCTATCTTCCGTATAATGGAGAGGAATGTCTCGATGTTGTGGGGCAACAGTTTCCACTTGTCGTACGTGTCCCCGTCGTAGCATTCCAGCAGCGACGGGGACAGATTCTTTATTGCGTTCTGCTGACATCTCACCCTTACTGAAAGAACATGTTTTTTTTTTTTGATTGCTTAATGGGGATATTTGGTGGATGAGGAAGGAAAGCGTAGGTGAGATCGTTTGGATTTAAGATTAATGTATTTTTTAGTTTGATAGAACTTTTGTACAGTAAAAAATGTACAGTCCTGATTTCTAAATATAAAGTATCGATATCCAATAATAGTATCGGAACTTTTTCATAATTCAAGTTATAAGGCGATTTACAAGTATAAGAATCAGATAAAGGTACCTTTTTCACTCAACAATCATTGAATTTTTATCGCGTACCCATGAGTCACAACATGTGGATACCTATGCTTCACGCAATTCCAAGCAATCGTCACCTTACTTTACATTCTCCTAACCTGACATAACGATAGCTTTTGTATTCTCGTAGCCAAATTAATGATTATGCATAAATATCTAAGGCGCGTAACTCATAGATCGTTAAAAATATGTGACAAATACAAATCACTAGCTGAAGTAATTCAATCAGTGATTACACAAATATTGTAGCCAGACTTTTCCAGCCGGTACGCATACTAACTTAAAAATGCCTTAAAACAATAGTATCTATAACGAATATCTATCGAATATCCAGTTTTTCCTGCAATCGATATGAAAACGAATCGAAATATAATTGAATCTCACATATAACGTTCGTAGCGATCGTTTAACTCGAGGTATAGGAACACATATGACACACTATGTACACTTTACGAAAGATTGTACGTATCTGATTTTCAGCTTATCTGAGATTCTCCACATACACATTCGCGTTGGCAGGTATATAAAACGAGATTTCGATCTTGCATTACAGAACTTATGCGCCGAGCCCGTATACAAGGCTTTTTTACCGAAATGTTTGTAAATTGAAACGTTCGACTCCCGTACTTTGTACTTTCTTACATGCTGTTCAACGCTTTCGTAAAAGAAAATTGTCAATGTTCATTCATGATTGCAGCCAAGTGTGTAAAATGAGTCATGCACACATTTTTAACTGAAATTTCCACAGAGTACCAAATAATCCACTTACCGAGAAAGCACAGCAGCACAACTACCAACCCATTGATCCACCTCATCTTTCAATCGAATCTCCACGGAAACGAAATAAAAAAAGGAAAAAAAAACTATCGTAACGATGAAGAATCAGCGGGGCATTATCGCGAGAGCTGCGCGTATGATAGACGGACGCGCGACGAAGGTAAGACTGATCGGTAGGAGCCTTGCGCGCACCTTTCGCCGGGCCAACCCATACACACACTCATTCCGTGTGTGCGTGTGCGTCCCTATATCGGCTAAAGATAAGATTATGAGTAGCGATGCGGCTCGGTTTTTGTGTGTTATCTCAGGCCGCGACGATGTACAACCTGCCGCGCGTATGTGTGCTCTTCTATGGGTTGTGGTTGTCTTTTTTTCTTCGCCTCTTTATGCTATGTAGGTGCGCGAGATGGTGAGGAATGTTCGAGGTGAGAGTTTCTTGGATGAGGAGGAAATGAGTTGGCCTAGTTATTGCCAGAGGGAATGTTTTGTGAATGGGGGGATTGGCCTTTTTGGGACTGACTTTTGTACATGCGAGATCTGCAGTAACAATTGCGAAGAATGTTCTATACTACTTACTAACTTTTACACGTATTTTTAAGAGATTCAGAGGGATTTCAAACATTTTCCTCGGTCTTTCTGTGATGAAAATTATGATTTTTACGTAACTCATTGGGGTTAGTTGAGCTGACGCAAATTTACGTGACACACATCCGTTTATAATTAAATGCATAAACAGATGCGCGATATCATGCATATATTTCGTTTAAATATAGCTTATTCCGACGCCACATCTTCAGCACTCTAAATACTAAACTATCAACTAAAAAGTAATCGAAATCAAGTACAATTCCAGTTGGAGAAAAATTGGGGTTCAGGTGCAGCAGCGAGGCGAGTTACGATGAGGGATACGAGCGTGTATTGATTTTATTCGGTGCGTTCGATTCTATTTACTACAACGGCGCTACTCGGGCATTTCGTCGATTCGCTACACCTGCTTTTTATCAGATAAAACTATATATTGTTGCATGATTGATGCGTTATGTACATGCGTCAACCGGGAGATTCACATTAAGAAGCACCGCAGTAGCTGGTACACAAAGTGCGGATTTATGAAATGCAATCATAATCAAAGTTGTCAATGGATGTATGCAAATTACGGGATGTCTAAATCGATGTTTTCTTAAATAGTAACAGTCGCGTGCGTTCGGTAATCGGTCAGTCAACCTCGCGTTTAGATAAACGCCACCATTCTAATCGAATCTTCATAGGATAATAAATAATAACTACAAATCGAGACCGAAGCGGTCCGTCATCGTGCAACAAAACGCATCCCCAACAGCATTACGTACAACCTAATAGCGTAAAGGCGCATCGCTACGTTTAATAAGCGATATATATATATATTCGGCAATAATTGGGACACGCGGCTTTCACAACCGCGCCAACGGCTTATCTTATCAGTTCTAGCACATAGTCGCGAGTAAGCGAAGGCATACGTACAATATCGAGGCACATCTTCATCTGAGTCACGCGGCGGTGCTTACGGCCAACTCTTTCTCCGCGTCGTTTTTTTTTTTTTGCGCCCACTTAGAGGCGCGAACGTTCAGTGCGATCGGGTGTCGCGGCTTTCGTGGACGTTCGATGAGGTGCGAGGCTTGGTGCGCGACATGACTGACCATGAGAGCTTACACGCTGATCGTCGCTCTGCTTGCGGCGCTTACTGGTGAGTTTAATGGATGTTATTTTTCTTTGGTGCGGAGCTTTTTTTTGCTACGTCGCGTTGTGCGAGAGAGTCGGAGAATGTTTCTTTTGTACTTTTCGGTCTACCTTCGGAGCTCATTTATGTAAGTGTTTGTGGAGTTAAAGGGTTTAGTCGCATGTGCAGTAATTTTATACGTATAACTTATTCGAATTTATTTTATTTCATTTTATTATTTTATCTCAAATTAATCTGTTAACTCTTTAGTATAAATATTCAATGTGAAGATTAAGAATTTCATCGACTGATATTGCAGTAGCTGTTTTTCATGCTGATTTATATACTACTTTCGAGATAAAATAATTTCTTAAACTTACATTTAACATTATGACAATTTATATTTGTTTTGAAATACTTGTGAATAAAGTAGACAGTTGTTGAAATGCAATTTCATAGACGTTTTGCAAATTTAGAGAATACTTACAAATTATAAATAAATTAAAAAATATTTAAAAAAAGAAGCATTGTAAACTTTGCTATTTCATATAATTGGAATCGTGTACACATAATTGTAGTTACTTTAAAAATCCGTTCTTTTATTGAACCTTTGTATTATTGGATTTTGTAAGTTGTATCAGTGGCCTTGCAAACAACAAGTAATCAGGCATTCTTTAGTTATCTCTACAAATTCATTTCTCAAACAATCGTTTCGTAAATATGTTCGAGTTTTATTTCATCCTGCCGTGGCGCGCGTAGGTATACCTTTATGTATCTGTTCAAACTCTTCAATAAGATCTGATTACTTTCATTGCAATTCACACAGAATGATATTTATATAATTATTTCAAAGATATTTGTATTATTTCTCTCTTATCGGCAAGTTACTTTTCCGAAATAATTTGTTCACCGAATAAACTGGACGAATGACGTGTTTCGAAATAGGAGGTTACTTGGTTGAGTCCTACAGAACCTTGCCACCGAATCTGCGAGAATGTTACACGGACGACGGGACATTCGTCCCGGCTCTGCCGCTCAGTCTCCAAGTGGTCCTCGACATAATACGAAAGCTCGAGAGGCAGACCAGCTCCTCCATGTCGATGCGAACCCTGTCCGGAGCCCTGATCAAAAGGTACCGCTTTCGATCCAAAAAAAAAAAAAAAAGACTAAAATGTAGGAAAAAATATAAAATACCGTTCTCTCCAGTCTGAAGCTGGACGGGATAGTCTACTCGTCGGATTTGCCGGCTCGCGAAGGTGTGCTGAGATACGCGGCGCGCGGCGAGCAAAGGGCCAAGAACCGGATAGTCGAAGAATTGGTACCGGGCGACGCTAGTCTACTGGGCCGTGAGCTACTGACGCGCGACGAGCGATGCGCCTTACATTTCGCTCTCTCCAATACCATCTGGGACCATTATCAGCCCGCCGAGGAGATGCTCTGCAGGCCACCGCCCACCGAGAAGTTCTCCGGTAATGCTGGATACAGGTATACGTGCGATTCTGATCGAATTCTCTGGGAAACTTATTCGCGAGGGTTCGGAATGTATTATAAGGTTTTGGCAAAGATGTGGAGATGGGAAGATTTAAGACCTTGGATGTATCGCAACGATATGAAAGTATTTTTATCGATCGCTGTACTTTGAAGGATGTGACTCATTATTTGTAGATAAAAGAAAAAAGCAATTTTCTATCTCGAGTGCGCAAGTTATGGGTCGAACTACCAAGTATTACTAGACAAACGGGCTTTTCATCAAAAATTCCAGAAAATCGACAAACAGTATTTACACTTATTATAAACGAGATTATTCGGACATTAAAAATATTACTTATGTCGACTGTACTCTACTATAAACTGACAAAGATCTTTCTATGGGCAATCTGATTACCCATGAATATTAATTAGACTGTAAGACCGATAGAAAGATCTTTGTCAGTTTAGGGATTATTCGGAGTCAAAAGACATTCATTCGTCTTATATCTTATATGTGCATTACGCATATCCCGATTCGACTCGGAAACAACTCGTTTCTCTCACAATTGTCAGATTCACTAAGAGCGAGAACGCATGTCCCAGGTAGATCGGTGAAATCGAGCGTCGACAGTTGCCCAAAGGAAGGTGGCCTGGTCCTCACGCCCTACGGCACGGTCAGTCTGGGCTCGGTAATGTCCGCGATCGCCGCCGCTTTGGAGCCCCAAGTAGTCAAGACTAAGCTCCTGCTGTCGATGCCGGCGGACGAGGTGGACGAGGCCGAACCCAGGCCCAAGGCCCGTATCCTCTACAACCCGAATGGCCAAGTCGATTATTTACCCATGCCCAATGGTGAGATGAACGCCAACAGGTCTATGTGGCTCGAGTCCGTCAGGATATCGGATACGCAGATCGACAACGTGTGGATAGCTACGATAGCGGGTGAATTGGCCGAGATGGTGATCTATCAGGGGCCGATTTACGAGGATCGCATGTATCTGGGCGCGACCGGATACTGGAACAGTACGATACAGCCACGGATCTATTACGTCACCCATCCGCACCACAATTTCGACGTGACCCGAGCGGAGATCGTTGGCGGAGTCGACGGTATATATATACACTTGTTTGAATTACAAATTATTAGGCTATGCAGTTGTTGCGTTAGTAAGGAATCGGGATTTCATTCAAAGGTCTCGTGATCGGCAAGAATCTCGACAGCTGGATGAAGAAGTTCGAGAATCTCCGGCTGAGCCAAGTACTGGAGATGTATTATTCGGAGAAGGGTGTGGTTTTCGACAGGAACGTCAAGGCTTGCCAGAGAGGCGCGCAATTTCCCCGAATCGGACCTAAAAGCATCTTGGAGGAGCAGGTATATATATATTATCCACTACTTACATCCGCATCTACGTAGAACCCTATGTATATAGTGAATCTCGATAGACTTACGCAGCAGCCCAGGTACTGGCCTATCTGAACAGCATCGCGGCGATGAGCGACGAGGCGCTGCAGCGTATGGTTGTGCGAGCGGTCGAGAATTTCTCCCACTACACGGAGGACCACCTGTTCACCGCGGTTCAGTGCCGCGGCAGACGACGACGAAGACAGACGCGCGTCGAGCTCCTTTTGGCGTTCGATGGCTCCTGGACACGGGAATACACCGCTGACCTCTTGGCGTTAGTATATAAACCGACTATGCCTTTGAAATATATTTAAACTTGAAGTATAATCTATCATAAATCGTTATTTTTTGCTGTTCAGTGTGCTCGTGGACGATTTCGATGTGTCGGTGTACGGATCGAAAATGGGCATGATACATGGCCAAAGCGGCCAGTGGCTGTTGAACGTCACCAGCAGTCCCTCCGATGCTTATCAGGCTATAAACAATTTGACGTACATAGATTGTGAGCTGACATTGTTGTTTTTTTTTGTCGCGTATCTTTAAAAGACATTGTGTCCATGTGTACCGTTTGTATATTGTATCATTTCAGGGCCCAAGAGTATGAATTTGCCAGTGATCTTTGAGAGTGTATTGGAGTATCTGGACAAACGATGGGAGACGATACAAAGCAACAATACCATCGGCAATTTCGGCCAAGCTGTAGTTCTCTTGGTGCCTCAATTAACGTTAACTAACGAAGAAATGGATCTGGCCTTGAATGCTTTGAAAAAGCTCAAGTCGAAACATCCAGGTAAATTATATATTATCCTTATCTTTTCACATTGAAATGCATTTTTTGCGGAATTGATATATATGTAAGATCTGGGTTTTTTGTTGTTGTTGTGCGAATAGAAGTACATTTTCTCTATTACACGATCGAATCGAAGGCTGAACTTTTCAAGCCCTTCATATTGTCCGACGAAGATCGAATAGTGAAAACACTGGACGTCGACGACATTTCCAGACTCCTCTCAACGGTGCCTACGACTTTGAGACCGGCTGGATGCAACGTAAACATCCCGGGTGTGAGGTATCAGATGGAGGACTACGTGACTCCCTCGGAGACGATCGTTTACAGGTTGCATCCACAGTATAGGATTAAAACGAAAAAAATTACGATAACGGTAAAGTCTATTTTGTTTTTGAATACGTTCATTTTAACAAAAACAAAGAATGAATGTTTAAAATATCTCTTTTGCGATCTTGCATACTTACAGCTACACGGAGTTGGTTATGGAACATTGAAAGTTTGTTCATGGGACCAATGGCGAATTTACAGCACTCGACTTGGATACGATTGCAAAGACTTATCTTTATACGGAGACGTAACTTTGACCGATGAGAAGAGTTGTGACAAAAACGGCGACTGTCCAAATACTTATTTCCAAATTATGAACGTCACTAGCACTACGAGGTGTACAGGTAATGAATAGAAAGTGGTTCCTTAGTTCTATCAATTTTATAATATAGTAATATATACAAAATAGTGACAGTACATTTTTTTGTTTTTGCGTTAGAAATGGATTGTAAGTCACCAGATCAAGTAAGATACATCGTTCGCATGGAGAATTTCCACTGCGCATCATCCAGTGTAGGAATATTCATCAATTTATTCTTAATAATTTCACTTGTCATTCTTACTATTTTTTAACACTTTTTTTTTTTACAAATATATAAGTAAAAGATCATACTTCGAAAAATGTATAATTTATTACATGTTGTATAAAATTAAATTTGTATAACAAAACACTTATTCGCGAGTAATATTAATCCTATCAGTAATTATTGTAAGCGTATTCGTAAACCAACTTGATTAAGTATTGGAAGTTACTGGAAGCGGCGAGGTTACCCAGTTCCTGTTCCGTCAGGACCAAATCGACTGGAGGTAGCACGTCTTCGACTTCATCTCCTGAAAATATATATTTAATTGTTACGATAATCGTCTGTTTTTAAGCTTATTAATCTTTATTAATTGATAGTGTAAATTGTTATTGTTTTAATCGTAAGATTTCTACGAATGTTCAATAAAACCTAAACGAGTATTTTCAAGTTTCATTAAGCTTACCCATTAAGTGAACCAAATCCATCAATTTGAAGAATATCGTTTCTTGGATTTGTTGCTCTGGATTTTTACTAACTGTTTCCCACTTGTCACACCTTGCCGCACGAGCCCATATTCGTACCTTCAGAGATGCTTTCTCGTCCTCTTGGTCGATGTATTCTAATAAGTCAAGTGCCTTTTTAAAGTCGTACTCACTACATATTTGACTTTCTGCACATGTGTACAACTATAAAAATAGTACATTTAATTAATATTTTCGTGTTTCCAGAAAAATTATATAATCCAAATATAATGAAGCAATTATAAGCTGGACTTACGTTAATAAGTTCAGCAGGACTGAGAACTCGTAATTTTTCTACATCGTATCCATAAATTTCCAATACATGAACCGGAATATCCTCTTGATGCATTATAAGATTTAATTCACGGTCAATTTTCTCGATACACTTTTCAAGTTTTTGGTCGGGCTCATCTGAAGCGAGAAAAGCTAATTTCGCTAACGAGAGCATCGACTAAAATATTAAATTACGAAATATTGAATTGGAATCAGTTATAAACGTAAGAAATGGACTTTATAAAGACTAGACAAGATAAAAAAGGACCTTTTTGCGAGTTACGAGATCGAGTTCTTCGGCAGCCAACGACTGAAGTGTTCTCGCAGCAACGTGATGTTGGTCGGATAAGGCAGCTTGTACCCACGATATGATTGGATGCTGCAGAAGCTTTTCTGTCAATTCGGTCGCTCCGCCGCGCCGACACCTTTCTACCAATTGACCTTGTCGGCCGTCTTTCACGTACCTAAACATCAATCGTGACTTTCCCTTATTTCTATTTTTCTCAACGCTATCTTGTAATAGTTAGAAGAATAGTATATTTTAGAAGACAAGTATTGTACCATGAAAATAGGAATCCCGCAAAGTCCTGACCAGCAAATCGTTCCATATAGGTGTCAAGTCGATTTCTGTTATTTGTTAGCTCGCAAATTTGAATCAGTGAGGCGAAATCGCAGTATTTTTCGGCAAGCATAGCTGCGTTCTCATACTGCTCCTCTTTAACTGTTATAATAAACAATATATGAAAATTAAACATTTGGCAATGTTTAAAATTAAAAAGGGAGAAATGAAATACTTACTAAGGGGTTGGATTAAATTCGTTCGCTCTGCTTCATATTGTTTCAAAAGGATATCAAACTTTTCCGTTCCACGAACACTTTCCAGATGACATTTTCTTCCGTCCAAAATGAGATCAATGATACCTACTAATTGTTCATATAATTCGTTTCGAACGGTCGTATCACTGGTATTACTTACTCCGTGTTGTAGAGTTAAGTTTTGCTGGAAATATAATTTTGTTTTATGAAAAAGTCAAATAATAAAATTTGAAAAATTGATTAGTTATTTTAACGAATACAAACCATTGTATTGAGACAGGTTTTTAAGCCTTGCTTTCCAGCGGCTGCTGTCCAAGGCAAATATTCAGTTACGGAAGAACATCTTGGAGGTACGTATTTTTCTGCATTAAATTGACGGTATTTCACTACTTCATGCAGTACACCCTAGTTCAAAAAGTATCAAAATCGTAATATAGTTGTAAATTATCTATGAAAATTGAGTTTAAAAGTTAAATTTATTAATTTACCAATAAAATTGTGTTCACTTGCAGAATGTATTGTGCGATTTGTTGTATTGGTCGTTCAGACTGCGTCTGCTCTACTGCCATTTGTACTAAATTTGGCAAAAAGTGATTAACTTCACTGATTTCTCTATAAAATATATCATTCGCAGTTAGATCTTCAGACACGAAAGCTTCAGGCTGTAAAGTACGATCGATCACCGAGTCTATAATGTCAGTGAACCTAGAAGTACGTACATGAATTATTCAATTTTTTATGGCTCGTACAATATAATATCGACATCAATAAATTCTTCAAAATTACTTTTGCTGAAGGTTGTAAATCGTGAGCATAGCAATTATTTTTTCTGTAAATTCACCAAGAACGTGTGAAGTCGACATGATGATTCCTCGATATGTGACAGCGCAAAACTAAAATTGCAGGATAATTATGAAAAATAAATCTCATAATCTTTGATTTTTAAAAATTATTTATGGGAGTACTTACCCTGCTCCACAAATTATGTTCTTTTAAAAATGAAATGAACATATCCATTGATTTCTGTTTTCCCTCAAGTTGGTGAGGTATCTGCATAGCTAATACTGCATTCAATGTGAATGCTAAAATAAAATTAATATTAAATTTGTTAATTATTAATTCAATTTTTTAAATTATGAATGGGTACGATAGATTTTATTCTTACTTAAATCTCTATAATTTGACCATCTAGGATCATTTGCAGGATAGTCATCAATTAGATGTTTTGCCACTTTCAAAACTAATGTATCTAAAGAAGCGTCAATATCCATTACAGGCTCTTCTTGTAAAGGAAACAGTTCAGTCAAAATTTCGTCACATTGCTCCTAGAAATAACAAAGAAATAAATTTAAAAGTTCATAGGTACAATAATTTTAGAAACATTTTAATTCCTTTAATGAATAAATCTCACTTTATTATGTCTAATACTTAAGAGAAATGCAGCCTGCAGCTGCTTAACTCCATCAGAACTATAAAACATTTCATTGATTTCTTCATTGGTTATTAAAGTCATAAATTGTTCGGGCATGATACTGCTTCCCACTGTATAATCCATGCTTGCATTTATATCGGAATAGCTCCTATATAAAAAATATTTTAGTTAAAAAAAGAATTCTTAATCAAAATATAATTATTTCATAGCAATGAAAGAAACAAACTGATTAAAATCTTGATTTGTGAAATCCGTAGGAGATATAGTGATCAGACCAAGATTTCTGGTAAAAAGAACGGGAGTTCCAGAGCAAAGGGCTCCACCAAGGATACTGTCTTCTCCTCTACGAGTTAAATCTATTTTCTCTTGTTCATATTCTGATAAATCTGTGAAAATATTATAACTTTTATCAAAGTATTTAAAAACCATAAAGCAGCGCCACAAATGGCCACTTTATTTGTATTTGAACTGTATAATACAATTCACATATTGTACTTACTGCTAATAACAATAACATCTTGTTCATCGTAAACAATGATCTCCCAGCCAGATAATATAAAGCGGTATGGGGGAACATATTCCTTACTGATATAAATGGTTCCAATTTTAATCGGGATAAACCATTTGAAGGCATTTGATAAGGAAGTGCCAGACAGTGGTATGAAGCCTATTGCAAGGTGAAGTTGTGTCATAATTTCACCGCAATGAGCCATCATGAGGACAACAATACCGTCATCCGATGGCTGCATGTCTATGAGACTTGTTGTCATATTTTGAGGGGCACAGACATTTGATTCCTGAGGAAGAAATTGAAATTTTGGCATAGCCTCTTGCCGTTGCCTCTTAAAGGAAAAAAATTAAAAAAAAATTGATGTCGTAATTTCAGGAATGATTGGATTGTTAAAAGTTTTTGTAAGTACTAGTTTTTCCCAGTATAATATATAGCAACGGTATTGATTGCAGAGATATTTTATACTGTCATATTAAGAAAATACTATTGAAATAACTAAAAAATTTCTATTAAATAAGAACAAAATAGAAAAAAATAATTATTTCCGTACCCATAATCGCCTTTGGAATGCTTGGGTAACAATATGCCCAATATCTTCATCAAATTCCATTTTTTCTTGTTCTCCTATAGGAAAAGACCAATACTGCAATGAATTTCCAGCTAGAATCAAAACTCGGGAACCCTTTTCACTTACTCCAGTACACACAATTTTGATAAGTTTCTATAAAATAAATAAATATTGAATTATAAAAATGTATTTAAACCGTTTAAATGTGTAAATATAAATATAATAACTGAAACCCTTACTGTTTCCATGACTGGAGTTTGCGGTATAGCACCAAAGATTAAAGATGACATTCTCCTCCCAATGCCACCAAGCCAGCCTTGACTCGTTCTCAGTACTCTACAGTTTATACTGCCTCTACCACCTGTGCAATGGGGCTGTAATAGTGCGACTGTGCAAGTGGTTGTGGCTAGAATGCAACCATGACCTGGAATATAAGTCAGACAGTCGACTTCTTGACCTGCCAATTCTGCATTATGTTCTAACGACAATTCTTCATTGGCAATGTTGGCCCAGAATCGAACTGTACCCTCTGGTGAAACAGCCATGCAGCTAGGTACCTATAATATTTTTAAGCTTCACAGTTGATAAATTTCTCAAGAGTTTATATGTTATTTTTCAATCAAATTTTAATGTAATTCAACAGACCTGCTGTCCTTGTGGTAACCATACTGCAATGCAATCTGCTTTGTGAGCCAAATCACTTTGTGGAAGTAAAAGCTCACGACACTGGGTTTTAAAAACTCTTCTCTGTTTTGGATCATGGATCGCAGTTTTACATTGCCATATAAGTAATCTTCTACCGCAAACAAGCCATGCCCATCCATCTAAGGAAATACTAACACTAACTGCTGTACTTCGTTCTAAAAAAGTTAACGCTTCTGTCACTAATACTGGTAGTGAAGAGCCAAAGTTTTCTACAATGTGATTCGGTGTTCTGCATATTATTTGCATAGATTGATTTGATCTTGCAGAAACACTCACCGCACTGAAAATAATACTGATAATTAATAAACAGTAAAAGCAGATGTATTGTTTTTATTTTTATAATGAAAGTTAAGAACAAAATTCTTTATTTTAATAATGTATCCATTTATAATAATAATTATATAAATCCATTTATATAAATAATAATTTTTTATATTCGATTTGTTGAACTACACAACTTTATAGGCTTGAAATTTTGAAAATTAACGTATTTATACAAAAATAGAAATGTTTTGTAATAAATTTAATACAGACAAAATATACTTACGAGCCCCCCTTTTTCAAAGACTGTACCAAAGAATATCTTCGTCTTGGAGAATTAACACCTTTGCTCAATAAATTCCCAATACTTGTTCTATCCATTTTTTTTTTACTTTTTATAAACTATTTTGACAAAATGTAACAAAAATTCGTATGTCATGTGTGCAGTAAACACACAACAAACGTGAACTGATGAGGTTACTTAGGTTATGTTTGCTAAACCGGTGAGTATTTCAAAGCAGCCAATCAGCTGTCGAGGTCCAGTGCGCGTGCTCTATAAAAAGATTAAAGTGCTGAGTCTTTAAAAAGTCATCGATTTTATATTACTTAATATCTGCAGATATTTTAAGATATTAATACGTTTAAAGGCTTACATAAAACTAAGTGGTAATAGCTTTTAACAATTTAAATATGATTAGGTAGTAGGATTCAATTCCATTATTTTCAAATAATATAGTATATATTGCACGTTCCTAAACATTTTTTTAAAATTATACTTTTTTATAATTTTTAAAAAATCTCATGACATTTTTATTTTTACAGCGTCGCAATCCAAGACAAACAAACAAATTAAATTTGTATTTTCACATTTTACTATAAAGATCGCCTTTGAATTTCGCCAGTTTAAGATCCGAAATACTTACGTCATAAAAGCAAACGCAATAAAATTTAATTTGAAACATTAGGTACGGTAGATATGATCGAAATTAAACGCAGCGACCGCGAACCTCGTACAGAATCGTGGATTTTTTTCCTCGATGCACTTTAGAGATGAAACATTACGACGAAAATTAAGTTTAAAAATAAAGGAGTTTTGGGGATTTAACTGGAGAAGCGAGTTCGTGTAAAGTTCCGGTAATTCACGCTTTTCCGGGGGTAACGCAATCCTTGTTTAAATCAGTGTGTCAAGGACTTGAGATCACGAAAATCACGTATAGTGGCGTATAACAAGCAAACGTAATAAGCCTTGAGAAAGTAATTTTGTAGTTTATTGACTATTTTCAGGACGCTTGCCATTGTACACACATAAAATGGTAAATAAAACATGACGCGTATATAAAATATAATGAAAGTCTTTCGGTATATCACTTTTTTCATAAAAGTCACTATTTACGAAGCCTTTAATTATTTTCGCATTTGCTGTACGAGGCCGCTATTTTATATAAGGCCTGAAAAAATAAATACGTGTTCGCAAGTTTTTTAATTTATTTATTTTTATTAAGTCTTTTCTCGCGTCTTAGATGTGTTTTCGACTTTACGTTAATTTATTATATGATCGGCAAATTATATAGATTACATTCTCAATAGCCGTTTTCGAGTCTTGCAGTATTGTACACGAACTTAAATTTATACCATTATATTACGTTCTTTTACGAAAGAGAATATGCATTGGCAGGTATTTATACGTGTGAGTTTGTTTTGTTACTTTTCAATATTTTTCGCGATAAAATGAACGATAACTCAATGATTGAAAAATGAATTCTATAAATACTTATCCTCTTCCACGTGAAAATTTTACGTGAGATTTCAAATGCGCACATGACATTTGATATTAAATTTCCACGCGGGTCAAGTATAAGCGTCTGAGTAATACAGTCAAATAAAAATATGAAACCTCTGAGCGGTACAACCAATTTTTCTTTGCAAATTTATTTCTGCATGTATTATCCGCTTAAGTGTACGACAAGACTCCCTTCATTTCATCATGGAGTAAGTATGCACTCTGAATAATTTATATTCGAGCGTTACCTCAACAATATCTGTCCGAGGACACGTTCGAATGAGATAAAAATTAAAAATGACCCCAGCAGTGAACTGCTTACTTATTCACTCGCGTTACATCTTATATACGAACAGGGTCGAGCTCGAAATTTTACATGAATTTAGCGGGCTAACTTTCCGCAATTCAAAATTGAAAGCTTGCGCGCACGGCGGAGCGCATTTGGCAACGGCGACTTCACTTTACGAAGTTATAAAGTCGCTGCAAAACTTATGCATTTCCAGTTTCGCCGTATCAATTCAGCGGTCCGTGCATTGGAATTGACGTTTGATTTAACTTTTATTAAATATCGAATGTACATTTGTTCCAAGGAACACGTCCTTTTCAGCTCCTCATCTGGATATAAGAGGATAAGAATTTGAGCTATGCTTTCGTATTGAAATTTTCACTCCGTGTTCATCATCGAAATACTTTAACTTGTTTTTTTTTCTTTTCAGTCCAATCTGAAGATTCATCATATTCAGGAGATGTCCTACATAGACGACTGCTCAAATCTACATTTCATTCGGTGAATTTTTTTGAATGACCTCAATTTTCTATCTGGAGGTAGGAAAAACCAAGAAAATGGCATTTCCTCAAATATTCACAGCACCAAATGTTAGGACTCGAACATCTCTTTAATCCAAAGACAACGTTTATCCCACGGATTCTCAGACTGAACTTTCACTCCAAGGTCCCGCGCAGGAGAGAGAGAGAGAGAGAGAGCCAAGGCTCATCTCGTCCGTCGCATTAATCTGTGCTTCGCGCGCGTAGTATAAAGCGAGGCATTTCATAATACAGCGGAATCGACAAAAGCCGTGTACGTATAGATTCAAAGGTATATACAGTCCGCGGCGCTTTAAGTATAATGCACACGCGAATATAAGCCGTTTTATTATTCAACGCGAAACGTCGAGCGGACACATTGCGGGGCAAGTTATACAAAGAACGTCACGTGCACATTGGTGTATCATGTGCGTATGGTGTATATTTCCTTCGATGCCGTTTTACAAAAAAAAAAATACTCGCGAGACTGTATATACGCGAATTATATGCACAGAAGCTTTTATTTGTTGTGTTACCGCGTTGTCACTGCGGATACCCAAATTATTGGAGTATATTTTTATGCATACTTTTGTAATTAAGTGTCTTTGGTTTGCTGTACTTAAAAGATCAAATCACGTTTTGCAAAAGACAAAGTATGGCTGCTTCGTTATAATCTTTACATAATTTCGGTTCGTACAAAATAAATATTTGTTTTTACGCTTATCGTATATTTTCCATTCTATCAAGATTTGACTACCCCAAATATAACAAAATTACACCGAGAAAAAAATTTCTCTGAATCAAAGATTAGCTTCATTGCTGGCGGATGATAAAATAATGTTTTAAATCAAGAAGAAATATGTATTGATTCGATGTTACATTTAGTCACTACAGAGACAATTTAATAAGTTTAAATAAGTGAATATTTTATTGAACCAATAACTTTTTCTTCTTGATATGACAAATTATTTTATCATCCGTCCGTAATAAAGCTGTCGTTGATTAAAAAAAAGTTTATTCTCAGTGTACAAGATAACATTTCGTGGCGCAAATAGAATTACGCATCTCAAACTGAAAATTCGCACAAAGTGTAGACGACTTTTTTCATAAAAGAGACTACAGCACAACTATTATACTTCGTAATTGCGAAGCCGAGAAGAATGTCGCGCGCGCAAATGCACATGCAGTCGCAAATCCAGTCTGCCGTCGACAAATGCCACGAAAGAAGAGTCGTCCTTGTCTTCGGCCGGACGCTTAATCCGGAAAAAAAAATAAGTAATTAACGGCTAATGTTATTTCTCTTTTTGTCTCTCTTTCTCTCTCTAGAGAGCGAAGGAGAAATTCAATTACAGTCTCTGATCTCGTCTTAGCTTTAAAAATTTTTTTAAATTAACCACGTGACAGTAGTTACATCACCCGGCCTTTATTCCCCTCCCCTTTTTCTTTTTACAGTTTTTCTACAGTTACACTTTGCTCTATACCGTAATGACTTTTTTTACGGTCCGCGCGTAAAGACACACGCGTGTCTGACAAGTACAAGAATAAATTTTGTACCTTATATATACTGTCAGTTTAATATAACTTTCTTTTATTCTCTACGGTGATTCAGGAGTGTTTTAGGTTAAGCACTTGGAAAAGTAATTAAAAAGCTTATGCGGATCTTCTCCTCTTTCGCATCTCGTTTACACACGAAACGAGTTCACATATGTCTACTCGTCATTCAAAGAATTTCGTTGCAATTAGCATCCCTATGTGAAGAATGGTTTTTTTTTTCCCGCGGCACAGTACAATTATTCGTAATCGCTACTCGTGCAACAACGTTATTCCCTCAAAAAGAAAACAGTCTTTCCTTCGGCAAGTAAAATAAAAAGGTATAGAGGCGAAAAAAACATGCGTTGAATGAATCATAAACAGAAAAAAAAGAAAGATTAACGGGACAAGAGCATGTGTCCAGGGAACAAAGTTAAAAGGACGTTTTTAGGTCGTTTCTTAATATCCCACCAGCGGGTTAAGTAAAGCCCTCAAGCCGGTGGAGCGACATTAATTCGCCGAGCTCCTAAATCAAGAAACGTCACTCCGCATATATTTGCCAGAACTGTATAACAACACTTGCTCCTTTTTTTTATACACACATACATATACTCCATTCTGTAATTACTCGCGTAGACCCAAGCAAAGCCGATAATCCTATTGGACCGAAAATTTTATAGTCGACCGAGTGCATCCTACACATACGCACATGCACGCATATTTTCCAAAGAGAATGCACTTTCTCTCTCGGTCGCTCTTTCGAGTTTCAGCTGCGCGGCAGTAAAATGTTTATTATCTCCACCCTTTAACGCGCAGCGAGCCCATTTTCGCGCCTCTTCTGAACCTTTCCCCTGCTCCAGAAAAGCGTATAACCTACTTTTACTGCTGTCCGCCCACCTTCGAACCTTTACTACTTGTGTGGCTATGTGTCTACCTGTGTGTGTGTGTATGTGTGTGTGTATGTGGCGCATCAGGCGGCTGCAAAAGTAGCGCCGGTTGAATCCTTCATGAATGTCGAGTCGGCACTTTTTTCTCTCTTTCTCTCGTTCTCTCGTTCTCTCTCTCTTACTTCCCTTTCTAGCTCTTGAGCTTTCGGGAGAAAGCTCTTCTGCGACTCCGGCGTTTGACGTCGACAATACTTGAAATAGGCCGCTCTCGACTTTGTCTGTCAGTGTGTGTGTGTGGGTGTGTGTGTGTGTGTGTGTGTGTGTGTGAGACAGACAAGGAAAAATGGTTGGGAATGGCATTATGTCTGAGCTTTTTTTTGTGTGAGGATGCAGAGAAGAGGAAGGGCATGAAGTATTGAAAGTGGACGAGGATGTTTCGTTTAAGTTCAATTATTCCATTCCTATATATCGATTTGGAAAAAATTCTTTGAAGTCAAATGTAGAGAAATTAAAAGAGGCCATTATTTTTTGGTCCAATATAGTGATTAACCCGAGTATATAAGATTTCACCTCGAACCAGAAAAAATTCCTTCTGAATCTATATGGGATTTATCGAGACTCAAAAAATGATTTTCAATTAGATATACCTTCGTCTCGAATGAAAACGATACTTTTGCGAGCTTAAACTTTTGTCCCCTTTTTATAAATAGAAGCAATTCGGGATTCCTAAATACCTCCCCATTCTTTTCTCCTTTACAAATGGAATTTCATCGCGAAAGAATTAATGTTTCTACTCCCTTTTCACTCACACAATAAAGACTCGTATATCCTGGATCATAGACACTGGCAGAGGATATCCTGCCGGCTTTTTACTCCTCGCGAAATGTTCGCTGGCCCGAATTTCACGCATCAAACTCTCTCAGACACTGGCGCATCGATTTTATAAAATATCCAATCCGTTCGTCCCAGGTATATATTTATCTCGTCGTGCGCAGCGAGTCCGTCTGGTCGACTCGGTCGCGGATATTTTTAAATCCGGATATGCACCTATTGTTTTATTGTGTCTTTTTTTTTTCTCTCTTTCGTCTGACTAGTATATATATATATATAGCTTTTAGTATAAAGGAAAGTCTGTACGAGAGAGAGAGAGAGAGAGAGAGAGAGAGAGAGAGCGAGGGAGAGAAAAAAGGAGGTCGGCCTTTACTTATTCACGAGCTCCATTACGCCGAGGCGGACTCTGCGATTTTTCGTTTTATTTCGGCGCATTTAATGGAACGACCAACCGAGATTAAGTTTCCCTCGCGTAGCCGTACTGTTAAGCAGCTTTTTTCTCTCCCCCCGTCCCTCTCTCCCATCGAATATAGTCAGCTACTTTCTCTCGTTTTGTTTCCTCTGCAGGCCGCGATTGTGCGCGCAGTATACAGCTGCATTCGTTTTGGAATTTTGATTGTCTGGGTAATAGAACTTGTTTCCCCCCCTTTTTTTTTGTTGTTGAAGCTGCGTACGCGCACAAAGTCGAAAGTGTTTCTTTTGTGCAGGTGCACAGCAAAAAAGCTCGAAGAGAATGGGGTTTGAAATGGATGTTGAATGGAGAAAGAGAGAGAGAGAGCTTGGCTTTTGTCGTTGGGCAATGGTGAAAATTAGTTGCCAAAGTTGAGTTTTATTGCGTGTGCGAAAGTGCACGACAAAAGTGGTATAGAAATTTCATAATTTTGATTTAGTCCTCGCGAATCCGCTTTTTATATAAAAGTCGTTGTAAAAGGCATACCCAAGTGCTAAATTAAAGAATCATTCGGACATAAATTGAAAAATTCTCTTTATCTCGATACTTTGGACTAGTGTACATATCCATTCGGAGTCTATACAATAAATACTAAATGGAAAAAAATCGAGCTCGTAATAGTTGGGGGTTGCAGGTGAAGGTAAAAGCGAAATTTCTCCAAGGCGAAATGGGAGGAGAGAAGCTAGGATATATCCTTTGTGGCCGCCCCGCGCCACAGCCGAGGAATGAAAACAAATTTTAAATTTCAAAGGGACTGATATGGATGGCTTCCGTTTACTTCTGTGTGTATATATAGAGCGAATGAAAAGATTGTGCCGTGCAGTGTATGGCGCACTATTGCGTCGGCGCTTATTTGGAAAGTTTGAATGTCTGAAAGAGATAATAATAATGGCATATCGGAGAAAGTGGATATATATCGAAGATGGAGGGAAATATATATATTTTTAGTCGAGGGAGATAGTCTCGAGATGGCTTTTTTTTTGTCGGAATGGAACGAAATTGAATTTTTGTTATTTAAGAATTGTCGAAAAAAAAGGTCTCCTTATCTCCGTTATAAATAAACGTTAGTATAGATACAGGCGAGCTTAGTGAGCAGTTTCTTTTCTTTGCTGTCTTTTTTTTTTGGTAACTATCCACTTTACCGATGGACTTGCTTTTTGTCTCAATTCGATGTCTTATCGTATGCTTCAAACAATTCATTTTACACATATATTTACGTGATTTGTAATAATTACATTGTCCATCGATGCGAAAGTGCTTTAATAATCCCTTAACTCGCCTTTAAGCTACACCTCGCCACCTTAAAAGTATAGCCTGAAAACTCATCCGATCAACAGCTCAAACACTATCCGATTGTGTTAGCCGCGTCGGCAAAGCCGCAACGCGAATGTATAGATACATATTCCCGCGCGGCATTGGATTCCTTCGTTCGCTCCACGGTCGTATATACACATCCATCCGAAAGCGCAGTTTCCGCGAGCGCGGTTAATAACGCGATTGCAGACAAGTGTAGCGGCAGCACCAGCAGCGGCAGAAGCACCGGTTCCGCAGTTTGCCAGGCAATTAGCTAATTACAGCCCGGCGTTTCGCGAATAATTGATTGGAGCCAACGCCGCGCCGCTCTACTTCCACGTATATGCACACCCACACACACGCGCACACACGCGCGTATGCGGGACTCTTCTGTTCTGTATTTATTTTGGGGGGCGTGTAATTTTAGTAACGAGACGCGGGGGGAGTGGGCGGGGCATGTGTGCATGCTAATTAATTAATTGTTTGCTCGAGCGAAGGGGTTGAAAGTTTGCTTTGAGCGTTAGCGCATCTCTGTTTGGTAATCTTATATATATGTGGTTCCTCATCCGCGTATACATATACCGGATATATGTTTGCTTGGAATAACGAGTGTGTACGTTCGTTAGGGCTGTTTTCTTTTTTCATAATACGTTGCCTTTTATTGGATCTCGTAGCTCCGCTTCTTGCCGAAATATGCCAGGCTAATCTTTCTCCTTTTGATCAAGTAGTAAAGCTTCTAAAAATTATACATATATCTATTGCGTACAGAGTTTTGGTGATACGGTATCGAATCTTAACAGTTGTCGCGATCGCTTTAATGACGTTTTAACGGCGCTCACGTGCGATAAATAACGAATGTTCGGTTACGTTAGAGTTGTACGCGAGAGGCGCATGGATAACGTAAACAGTCATGCTTAAGTAAACAGCGTTAATCAAGCTAATGCCTCTCGGACGTGTCTGCGGTGTTGGGAGGAACGAATAAAAATGAAGAAGATAATTTATGCTTGGCATGAATTCGTGCACGTCGAGAAATCGATGCAGCCTTCAATTAATTCTCTCTCTCTCTCTCTCTCTCTTTCTACCCGTCCAGTCAAACGGTGCCTCGCGGTTAAGTTTACATTGCTTGGAATAATTGGATGGGCTCTCTACTCCCGTCGACAGTGTTTCGAGATTTCAGGGATTTTCCGCGCCCTATCGCTATAATTGAAAGAAAATATAGAGGATGTGTGTACGGATAGCGAGGAATATCGCTTTTATGTATATTTCCGGGGTAGACGTATGGACACGTGCGCGCTCGACGATATACCGCGTGTGTAAAACATAGATGAGAATGTGGAAAGGAATCGGATTAATCGCGATGACGAGGGAGCGAGGAAAATAGCTGTTGTCCGTTCTCATTCTCGTAAGATGAGGAAAAAGTCGTTGCGCTTGAAAAAATAATTAAGGCTTGGGATACAATGGGAATGAGTATACGTATAGGTTTTTTAATCCCTTTGATTTACAGCTAATTATCTATTCAACGTCGACACTTTACCACGCACAAGTGAATTATTTCGGAGAGCCATTCGCTGCAGTTCCTTAAATAGAACCAGAACCACGCGAAATAATGTGCGACGTCGGACTTTTGCGCGCAGGCAACTGCGTACAAGCATCGATGTAAAATAAGGGTATATAATACGCACGTATAATTAACAAAGCAAATTAAATCAACGTACTCGCGTGTATCTGGCTAGAGCCGCTAATTAAAAGCGTTAATTTAGGTCTCGCGAAGGAGCGGACAGAAACCCTTGGGACAGTTGATATGGCTGACCTCGTGAACTTGTGCCTGGCATTTAGTTTTTTTTTCTTTCTCCCGTACCCTCCTTTCGGTCACTTTGGAGCTCGAATATGGTCGAAATTAAAAATTGGTCCTATTTTAAGCGATGCTTAGACACAGTCATTTTCATTAAGACAGCGTCGTAACTTTTGGCATTCTATATGAATTTAATTTATAATGAAAGTTAAGATTGGTACAATCGTGAATTATACATCTATATATGTTTCTTAAGACTAGAATCGAACTAGATTCTTGTAATCGGTGGATTGTTTACAATCAACAGACGCACGTTGATTAACCAAATCAACCGCCAGAAATCCCCTAACAAAGAGATATCGCGCATATAGTTTTGCCAGCGTGTAGTCGAGCCAAGGTAATCTTGTCGTGCAGTTACGAGCCGCGGCAGCAATTATTATTTATACATAAAGCATGTAAGGCCGAAAGTTTGGACAAAGACGGTGCCGCTGGCTGGCTGACTGCTCTCGTGTAGAAACTTTCTAAACCGTGGCTTCGAGTTGCCTTAAACGGGTATGCGAAACGAGCGCGCGCCTGACCAAAGCTGGATTGTTCTACTTAATGCATTGCACCTATTACTCATTCCCTTTGTTTATATCCCGCCACAATTCGGGGATTATTTCGCTAATTATTATTGAGCTCGCGTAGGCTATGAACGTATATAATGTCGTCGCGGTCGACTTGTACTCGTTGAAATACTAATTTTGTTTCATTGTATACGTGGATGATTTTCCATAGGACGGCGTAAAGCAATTTTTGTAAACACCCTCGAATTTTCAAATGAATAATTTTATTAGAGGAATACATATTTCATTTTTATAATAATGTTAAGAATGAAGAAAAATATTGCATTCTTACTTGACGTTATTGTAAACAAATGCCAAAGATTGCTTTAAATGTATGTCGTTCTGGAGAATCACCTATATACGTTATTCCGAGTGAAGATTTCATATTTGGATATATTATTGTTAAAAGATCAGTCACCATTTATTTTTGATACTAAAACTTAAGAATTCTTATTTCTCGTAATTACATACTCATCCACCATATATACATTTCAAATCTATCAAATGTATTTTTCGATAATCATTCATCGGTACCATCCTCTAAAAATGCATACAGAGCCGGCCAGAATTATTTTTCCAGCACACCAATTCAATCATCGCTTCTCTGAATCTCGCACTTTTATTCCCCACCTGGTCCCATTCGTTAAAATGTAAATAACGACATCACCGCGGCTTCCAGCAATCGTTTGACGCTTGCTAACGCATATTGTATATTTACACCTCAAAGAATACCGAAATACACACACACACACATATATATAAAGAAATCGCATCGGCGGTAAATTTGTGTGTCAAGTGGGATCCTCTCGATAAGGGTAGCGCTGGATGAAATTTGTTCGCGAAAGAGAGAGAGAGAGAGGAAGCGCTTCGCCGCGCGACCCATCGATTATCCGATTCGCTTTTGAAGGCGTGCGCGAAAGCAAGCAAGGGAGAGACGAGAGCGAGTCGACGCCGCGGAGCCGTCGGCACGTACAAATGAGGCATTCAACTTGACCCTCTTCCCTATACGGCAATATCCGCCAGGCCGCAAAGTCTTCGAGGACCGCAAGCGATTTTCCCCCTATACACTCTCGACTGTACGCGAGAGCTTCTCTTCCGCGTCTCCCTCTCTGTCTCTCGCTCTGTACGTGTGTACCTTTGTTGGAATGGTCCGCGATATTTTCATGTCGGGTCTCGAGGCTTGCCCCGAGCGGAAGAGTTTGTTTGGGTCTGTGCGGGCTTCGAATTATTCGCTGCGGCTGGAATTTCGGATGTGCTCTCGCGGAGCCGAGTCATTTTTGTCCAGAAAAAAGAGAGCAAATAACTCCTCTGTACCTTAGTTTCTGTTTACCTTTATACGCACAGATATGTCCGTTCCCTATTTCTTTTTCATATACAAGTGAAAGTAATTTTTGGACAAGGAGTCATCGCTCGGACTCTCGGGGCAAATCGAAAAAGCTCCCCGAATTATATCAAGTTTCCGGCTGTATAGTCACGGAGTAGCGCATCTAGTCGGGTGTTCTAATTACCAAGGCGGCCGAGTTATCGTCCCCGTTGCAGAGCTCGTGTTATCCGAACCCCTACCCCCACTTCCCGATAAGCGGCTTGTCCATCAAACCGTGCGCCGAGTAACGCCTACGTCAAGCCCTAATCGTGTCCTTGGAGACACTAGCTGTTTATGGCCGAGGTGTTGTGTGCCTGTGTGTGTGTGTGTACCGAACGGAATGTTTGCGCTCGCGCACAAGAGAGAGAGAGAGAGAGAAAGCGTATACCTCGGGGTGCAATGATTGTCAGCTATCCGCTGTCTGTTTATCCTTCGCCCAAAGGTACTGTATAATACCGTATTCATCGTGTGTATGCACAACGCGTCTGTGTGTGTGTGTG
>UELU01143226.1:0-80223 GCA_900490025.1 Megastigmus dorsalis
TTCCAAATACAGGTGCACTACCTCTAAGAATTATCTATCATCTGGCAAAGTTTGAAGTAAATATTTTAAGTACACCCTTAAAAATTTCTGCACCGAAAAAACGCACTCATTTCGATGCAAATACTTATTTTTCGGTGCAGAAATTTTTGAAGGTGTCGTTGAAATATTCACTTGAAATTTTGCTGGAAGATAGATAATTAATAGACGAAGTGCACCTGTATTTGGGATTTGCATAATTTTACCTATTTATTTAGTTATTACTAATTATTCATATCCGATCGGTAAAACAGTTTGAGTGGTAACTGTAGGACTTTGACACCCCCTTAACTATAAGTAATAGGTTAGAGCAACCATGTTTTCTTACTCTCTTTCTTCGTGTAGTTTATCCAACCAATATTATTGATTATATATACAATATCTGCCTTCATTCGCATTCCAGCGCGTTAGCTATCGGTCTAGCGCTGGAATGCTATCGGGGCAAGCCATGAGGTCTTATTGTTAGTGCGAAGCATTAAAGAAATTAGTGCGCCACTAAGACCGAGTGGACACTAGTTTCTTACTATAAAGTTCGCGTAAAAGGCTAAAATATTGGCAAAAGCCAAACTTCAACTAGACTTGCAACAGACTATTTTCTGGACTACCTTGCTCGACATTACTCTAGACTATTTCTTAGAGGTTAGATATTAATTGAAAAACTTGAGCTGTTCCTTTGTAACTATTAGCTAGAAATTAATAGAAATTATTTATTTGTAAAAATTATTTATATACACTACTTTCTAAATTATCTATAATAATAACTATCAAACACCAACTATCGAAAGGTATAGAATACAAAAACTGTTCTTTGTCAGGTCTCTGAAAAAAAAGTTTATAGCGTTATCCAAAAAGCCACTCAATACGGAAAAATAAATTAATAATGGCATCGGATGGTGTGAATTTAGGCAATTTTTGGGCGGATTTAAGAGAAGGTAATGATGTTGTGCTATTACTTAAGTGTAGAGCATTGTATTAGTTAAACTTTATTTCGTCAAAATACAAGTGTCCCTACAATCGTACATTCTGGCATGTACGTACATGCATAACCGCATCAATTGTCAATGCTATTATATACTTACAGTAACAAGAGGTGCTAATGGCATCAATGTAATAACTCCACACATACGCACGCGCACAATAGTGTAGATTGAGATAACAAATAATATTTATATAAAAAAATCCATTGCAAAAGAACAACAAAGTATAAAAGACCGAATATTTTGAAATTGTAAACCGGCGAAGCCTTTTCTAAGATATAAGCAATTTAAAAAATTTGAAAATAATATAACTTACAAAATAACTTTTCTATTTTGATTGACTAAGCATTCTATATTTATGTGCTGAATTTAGTTTGGAGAAAAATGATTATATAACAACAATTTCATAAAATTCCATACATAATTTCTATTGAATTTTTGTGGTTGAAATGTTTCCTCAACGATTTTTGAATTGAAATATCTTTTTCAAAATCGAACGTAAAGAATATATACCAACATTTCTATGTTGTATTTTGAATTTTCGAGGTTGGTAAGGTAGCAATATTGTTATACATTCAATGCAAAATGTAATAAATGCCATTACGTATCCAGATATTAAAATTAAAAGGAGTTGCAATATAAAATTCTTTTTCGTGTCTCTTGTTTCAGAAGTTGTGGAAGAGTCGATTCCAGGTTTTTTTTCATAAAATGCTGATTGCAATATACCGGACGCATGTACTCTGCGAAGAATTTTAAGAAATGTTTTAGCGAAAGTCGAGGATTTTTCAAATATGAATGACTCTACCTGACAGTTAAATATAGGCTTAGCTATTTTAAATCTGTTTAGATTACGAAACCTTTGTTTTCGTAAAAAAAAATTCCAAAAAGCATCCGTTACTATACATATACGATAGCTATTCAAATCTTGAAGCTTTTTTAGACATTGAACTATGTCATTCACTTTTACCGATTTGCTTTTTAATTTTTTAACATAAGTATCATTTTTCCAGAAAATGTTCTTAATGGCGTCTTTAAAAACATATGGTGTAAATTCAGATTCGTACAAGTCTTTAAATGTATCGAATGGTATTTCATACCTTGAGATATTTATGTCTAACATGCACGAGTAAAAATATAATGAATAATTTACAGATATAATTAAAATGATAAAAACCAGAATTCTATCAACGTTATTTTTTGGAGTTCTCGGTACATTTATTCCTAAAAGTAATTGGAGTACCTGAAAAGTTCCTAAATTCTTTCGTCGAATCTTTAATTTATGAATCACGTAAAAACATAAAGCAAAAATTAAAGGTACCATACATAAGCAAACAAGTGAATTTATAGGAATATGTACTTTGATATCCAATATACTAGGGACAATCGCAATGATCTTTTGACAATCCATTTCCATTGCTACCATGGGCAGTTTTAAATCATCATACATGTCATGTGCAATTTTTGGAACAGCAATCAGGCTTACTTCATTGTTATTTAGTTTTTCATATGCTGAGCGTAGTGAGTGACTGTATGATATATTTTTTTCTGTTTCAACAAAATTAAAAGTTAAATTCATGGCTTTTAGTATCTCGCAAGTGAGTTGATAATGCGGTGCTTTAATATCTACCATATGTCCAGTAACATTTCTAAGTATAGTCATAGCAAAGTCTGAGTTCAATACAGCTAATTTAATCTGATATCCATTACCATCGATTAATTTATCAGGAAATATGTTAGAATTCTGGCTAAGTAGTTTTTTATACATACTTTTATAAAACGGATTGTAATATTTTAAAATACACTCGCTGTGATCAGATGAATCATAAGGTAATTCTATCACAGAAAAATCTAAGAACAGGTGTAACCATGCGTATTCAAATACTGAATCCAAGCCAATTATTGATAAAAAATTCTCAACAAAAAGAAAAATTAATAATTTTGGCCGTTCTAAGGTAGCAATTCCCTGCATAGTAATATTGTTAATAACATTAATCAGTTGAGTTATTGGAACGTTATTAAAACCATGATGCATTGATGTAATGAACAGTGAATTTTTAGAACTACTGTGTCTTGATATTCTACTTTCCACTAGATTCTTCATATCAACTTTAACAGTCGGCAAAACCCGTGAAATTTTTATTAAAGTGGCTTCCATAAAAGTTATTCTTTCTGGATTGATGATAAACATAATTTGACGAGATTTCAATTCTTGAACAAGATATTGATTTATTGGGTCCAGACATCGACTGGTTGCACACTTTAAGCTTTTTTTGCTAAAAAATAAGATTAAAATATAATAAAAGAGAGTTTTTTCAATAACAAATATACTTATTTGCCCTTTATGTGGTATCGAAAACTTCCACGAAGAACTATTTACGTGACTAATACAAACTATTTGAAAAACAATTATTTACAATTTTCTTAGATTTCCTTCCATAATGTTTTGCGCGATGTTCGGTAGATCTATGGGTTCGTAATCCAACAATTTAGAATTAGAATGTTTAGCTTCGTTCCATTGATATAAATTCCATAGTAAAATTGAGATGCGTTCGGTTTAGTGCCGCACAGTAGACTTCCGTGGTGAGCATGAGAAAGTTTAATAGGAAAAACTAAATTGAAAATATTATTTGTATAAACGCAGAGAAAATGTAGAAAAATCAATGATATCAAATTGAAAGATCTTTTATTTACATCTGGAGTTGCAATAAACAATTCTAGTGTTTTTGAAAATTTAAAATATTATTTGTATAAACGCATAGAAAATATAAAGAAAAATCAATGGTATCAAATTGAAATATCTTGTATTTACAGCTGTAATTACATTAAACAATTCTAGTGTTTTTGAATCAGTCAACAGTGAGATACATTTATAAAATGTACATACATAACAAATTCATCATTCAGTAGAAAATTTCTAATAAAAAGTAATTCTAAATTTGAACCTAAAAATGTCATTGAATTTGAACATTTAAAAGTACAGCCTATATTAGAAAACTGACCTTCATACGCATGCTGAGCTGAATCAGGTGCTAGTGAGTAGACTTTATCATACTTAATGTGTAAGTTCATTTATTTGTTTTCAGAAAAGAAAATGAAGAATAAAGCTTTAGTTATGCCAAATGAATCTCCGACTGACGATGATGATGAGGCAAGTAAGGAATACATATATTATATAAAAGTAAGAAATATCTGAGAAATTCTATTTTAAAATAAAATCAACAATTATCATTTGATTTTCATGAAATTGAATATATACGTTCTCTATGACCTATAATTGTTATATTTTAACCAAATATCCTGGTAGAGTGGGGTTTCTTTACTCGACACCAACGCCGTTCGGTGGCTTGACTTTCTTGCAACTGTGGCTATACCGCTTCCTCTTAAATAAACTTACTTTATATCTAAATTCGCTATCGTTGTGTATAAATTACATGAACCTTCAATTCATATGTAATTTAGTTATTTCTCAACTTACACAATTGATCGGTCTAACAATTCGGAAAGCAGGTACCTCAAGATGCAAATATATTTAGAAATACCGTATCAATTTATCGGCAGGAGACCGCCAAGGATATATACATTTTGATTGCACTTTATGCGCTCGTTAATTAACCACTTTTTCTTCATCCATTGAAAAATCATCCGCTGATTTGCGCGTTCGAAACAAATGTTAATTAGCGTCGGTCAATATCCTGCTCTCACGTATATACCAGCTTCAAGCTTATATTATACCTTTTGTGCATATAACACGAGCTCAGCGGCAAATCCGAAAAGTCCATCGGCACTAAATTTTCATTAGCTTTTATTTCTAGAATCGCGGTTAAGGTGCACTATTCGTTTCCCACGTTTGCGTCTATCTCGCTTTCCCAACACGTGTATAATGTTCCCTTTTCGACATTTCTCTACGCGGAGACGAGTTATTCTATCGATGACGTGATTGATTTCATATCGTCGGTTCGGTGGAAAAGGGAACTATCTAAAATTTGAGTTTGGAAAAGGCACTACCTATAATTTGAGTTTACAAGAGGTACTATCTGGCGAGCATATTGTTTTCTTTTAACTTTAAGTCGATAGCAATGACACGCAAAATTAAAATTATAAATAAATAAATAATAATATTATAATATTATAGTAACATTACCATTATTATCATTTAATTATTATTTATAATTTTAACTTTCTATGTCATTGTTACCGACTTAAAGTTGAAAGAAAAAATTGTGCTCACCAGATAGTGTGTTTCAAACTCAAATTTTAGATAGCGCCTTTTCCAAACTCAAATTTTAGATAGTGCCTTTTTCCACTGAACCGACGATATAAAGTGAACAAGTGATAATATCAAGTCTTTTGATGTATCTGTAAAGTAGGTATACGAGGTTTAATAAGGTCAGAGTTGATGTAGTATGCGTCTATTTTGAATCTTTCAGAAATTACTTTTATACAAAATAAGGAGACCCGTGTATCAGCGTTTTATTGAACAGGCCCTTGTTTTAAAAATATATTGACCAATTCATACTAATTATTAACATTAGGATATCTATACATAATGGAAAAAAATATAATATACAGACATATATTTTATGCTAAAAAATAAGTGAATATCTTTAAAATCTGATCCTATTCAGAAAACGCCGAGACACAGGGCTCATTATTTTGTATAAAAAGCAATTCCCGAAAGTTTCAAGAAAATCTAGGTTTGGTCTTCCTGGTCCTATCCTTGTTAGTTGACTGCTCAGTATTTCGTAGATATTGAATCATTGCACTAATTCTCATTTACAAGATAGAATCGTTTTTCTAAACTCAATAATAAAAACGTTTAGTTACGTGAATGTCTAAATTTTCTGAAATATTATAAGATTCATCTTAGAATCAATTTTCTAACTATTATTTTTGTAAAGTCTGCCTAATTTAAAGAGTTGAGAACTCGAATAATCGTCAAAGAACTCAAAAATCTTTTAGCAAAATATTTATTTAAACTAAATTTGCTGCGACGCTTTAACAGCTTAGCAATACTTATGCCGTCCTCATGAATAATTTTATTAGAGGAATAAAAATTAAATATTTATTCATCTAATAAAATTATTCATTTGAAAATGCCAGGGTGTTTACAAAAATTGCTTTAAATGTACGCCGTTTAGAAGAATCACCCATATAATTAGACCTTTTTCAACTGCATTTTACGTATTAGCTTCCTTCCAGTCTCACTCTAACCACATTCAGTCACTTAACACAAGACGTAAATAATCCTGCATGCAGCATAAAGTATACATCGGTAAAGTTTTATTGCCATTACTCGATTTTCAATTTTTGTTCCCTCTCGCAATGAATTAAATCGATTTTAAGGTTTTAACCACCTGCACTCGCATATCAGCGTAATATACCTTCATCTGTACGGTCCTCGTAACTTGTTGTCCCTTCTCTCTTCAACTACATATCTCCTCCTTTTTTACCCCCTTTTTAAAATACATATCTCGCCGAGACTTTATCCCTTAGCTTCTGGGTGCCTCGCGCCCATTGTGGGAGGTGATAGATCCGGACAGCCGGACAATGCGATCTAGATAAGAAGCTGCAGGTCTTTTCCGTGACGCTGACCGCGTAATGGCGCTTCTCTTATACTCGCGCGCATTACTTCCTTTAAACTCTGAGCGAAAGAGATGAGGGGGGGAGAGAGAAAGAGAGAGAGAGAACAATAGATGACCGCTGCCAGTGAATAGAGAGAAAGAGCAGAGATGTGCACCGCTTATATATATAAAGCGATGCTGAACCTCGATATTCCGTACAGTTGCAGTAGAAGTCGATGCCTTACGTATTCTTTTAGGCTTTCTTGCTTTTATCCTGCCGGTTGAATCTTATATATACCGACCTGCGACGGATGTAATTGGGCTTATAGATTTTATGGTTAATACGGGGCTGGGACGGGTGCAGCTCGAGCTGCATTGTAGAAAGGATTGGCGGTAGCCGTATGTTTTATTACGTGTGAGGTCGAGATGCTTGTGTTTATGCTGTAGTGTTAGCTTTATTAGAACTTTTAGTGAGATTTTTTTATGGCTTTATTTAAAAGTCAATTTACTTTCCTAGGGAAATAAGAATGATTTATTTTTATTTGAAAACTTAAAATAATAACTTATAAGTAATTAACACAACTGGATTTGGTTAACTTTTTATTTGAAGATTGATAATGTAATGTTTGTTAATAGTTATAATTTAATTAGAATGTTTGATTCTTGATCTGTTGACGTTAGTTTGAGACTGCGTTTAATACTATTATCCAGGAATAAACGGTTCATTCGATTAAAGGTCTTTATGTATGCACTATCATTGACAACGTGTTGTACAATAACATACAATGGTTTCAGTCCTCCTTATTCCTTCTTATGTCTTAAATTTGGGCCTCATGATTCGACCTCTGCGAATGCCTTTATTTAATTTTTTCGGTCATTATAACTAATTTAATTGACAAAAGTGTTGTGACAGTATTTCTTAAAGCTTGAAGAGGAGGACTTATGTAATAAATTGCAATAAACATTATATTCCTGTATGGTATATGACAACTATTGGAATGATAATTTCTATACTTTATTAAACTTTTGAGCACTGTATTTTAAATATGATTAGTTTCTCTTTCTTTCATTACCTCATTTTTACATCTTATTAAAAATCGGTAAATCCATTAGTTAGATTTAACCATGTCTACAAACTTACTTTATACGTAGTCTTAAATTATTTACACACAATTCCAAAATGTGACAAGCCTGTCAAAATTTCATTGGATCTTGTCCAAATTTTAAATTTGACCCGTTTCCCACCACTTAATATCAAAGATCTCATTTATTATAGAAAAATTATTAATGTCACAGCCCGAGTTAAAAATTCCCACCTCAACATCAATTAAGTACATTAAAAGTTAATAAGCTTTGCGCGAGTGCGCAAAAAATGGCAAAGTAACTACGTACAACCGGATTTTCCAATGCACACCGTCGCTCGGGTGCTCGCATATTAGTTTGTTCATAAATAATTTCAAAATTCCTCCTCAATATCCTACATCGTTAAGTAGATTAAAGTTCATAGATTAAGCAACGAAACTCAAATAAGACGAGAACGAGAGGGAGAGTGAAAAAAGGAAGTAGAGTCGCGGCTCGGCAAAATTAGGTCCCCTGCGCGCGATTGTATTTGCTTCACGCATCGGCTGTCGCCGCACTTTCTAAAAATACAACACTGGCAATTTTGCTTGAAATAGCGCTCATGCATAAATTAACCGGGCGATTTCGTCGTGCAATTTACCCGCCCCGTCGATATATATATATATATATATGTATATAAAAGTCCTTTATCCTTTTTTTTGTTTCGACGCCTGGGTGAAAATTCGCATACCTCGTGATTTCTCACTGTATAACGTGTATATATATGTGTGTATATATGCATTTCTCTCTCTCTCTCTCTCTCTCTCTCTCTCTCTCTCGCAAGCTCTCCAAGATTATCTCAATTACGAACGCGTTTTAAAGACGTGGATTTCGCGTTGTCGTCGTATAGTGGACACGTAGATATCTTCGCGTTGATAAAGGAGATGTTCAAACTGGATGGAAGATGAGTCATGCGGAAATTCTCCTAATGGAAAATCTAGTGGCTTGCGTTGATTTTCTGCTTATTTCTGTCTTAGAGATCTAAGATAATTAATTTCGATGTTAATTGCTAGTGCTTATGCTGATCATTTTCATTTCTTTCCTTGTCTAAATTATTGCGCCAACCAGTTGTAGTGATTAGTGATCTAGAACTATATATACATATTTGGTTAAAAATTAGGAATTCATTTTTAATGTTAGTCGAGTCATGGAAATATTTCTGCTCCAAAATGCATATGTAGTGAATTTATCAAATTTATTCATTTTGAAGATATTTTAAATTTAGTAGTCTGAAAGTTTTTTAAGTGCTACTTAAGTATAGGCAAAATATTTTAAATGATAACTTAATATATGTAGGAAGACTTCTTTAAGCCTTTTCAAAAGATTCTATTTTAAAATGAAGTAAGGTAGAATAAATCGATCAAGGCTAACTTATTATGTGCGAAATAAATTTTTATTTAAGGATCGACGTTTCGGGAGTTTCTGTTACTTCCCTCTACCGGCTGAGCTGAGATAATTAGATAAAAATTCTTTGTCACATAGTGAAAATAATACAAAAAAGAATGAATCAATGGCTTGTTAATTTCATTTGCCACTAACAAATTTTTTACTTGCAATTTTAAGATCATATTCTTCCAATGTCAATTTCATAAGAAATCCACCCATGGCTTAAAAGACAATAATATATTGTTCCAAATATTTCGAAGCTAAATAAAAACTAACGAGATCCATTATTTGAGCAATCCTAAGATCCGGGTAAAAAGACGCAAGCAAGAACATTCGGCGACCACAAGATCCTCTGCTAGCCGCTTATCTCTACGCACAATCGAGCTGCATCCTTTGCTCTCTGGGCGTAAAGGTGACAAGTTTATGGCAGGTGTTCACAATGACCTCAGTAACGAGGGACAAGTCCTGAAAATCCAAGAGAGAATATTAGAATTTTGTTGCGAAATCCGTTTTACAAAGTGTTCGCACACCGTCGACTATGAAACTTGTCAGCACTTTTCTCTACACAGGAGTATATATGGAAATGTTTTTCTGCGATGAACGCAACGGTACGTTTTGTTCATCGAGCTGAAAGTTAATTTTTTCGCTTATTATCACTTTCGTCCCGCTATTATTTGCATTTTATGTGCGAATGCGAGAAAGGGGATCGATAATAATTGGATGTAATTAGTATGTATTTATGATCCTACAAGGATATTAATTGGGGATATTTAAATGTACGCTTGCAAAATGTGCGTCGAAGTGATAAAATTAAAATTTTGTGCATATAATGTGGCATCTCGAGATGCTGCCCTCGATTCGGAATATTCTTTAACGAAGTAATTACACGTTCACAATTATAATGTACTTCTCATACTTACAATATATGGCATGTGTTATATGAAGAATATCTCATGGAAAGATTAGATAATTTCAACTTTAATTAGAATTAGAATTTGTATTGATTATGATTTTTATAACGAATTTGAAGATCAGAGGTGAAAACGCAAATAGAAAATAGTTATAGATGATGGATGAACGATAAACAAACAAAAGTTTTGTATTTCAGATTGAACTATCACTGACGACAGTATAATGTGAAATAACTATTTAATAAAAAAACAAGTTCAATCTAAAAGTAAAAATCAAGAATTCCGAAACGATTTCTTGAATTTGAACAGACACCTTGACGTAAATAAACCCAATACCCGCAGATAACCAGATAAGCAAAAAAATCTATATTTTGGCTCAACAAACACCGAGACCTACATAATAACGTCAGAGCTAACACTTAAGCTAACAGTAATAGGGTCTTTCACCCTCGGCGCGAAAAAGAAAGGGAGCGAAAAAGTAAAGGAATAAGAGAACTCGTCAATTTCACACCGAATATACGCACACGGACCCACGCATCTCGCCATGCATACACACATATGTGAATGTATATAGCTCATTAGGGCGGATTCCCATACGAGTGCAGTTGGCTAGTCGGTGAGGCTTGGTGGGAGGGACGGTCAGAAGCACGAAGCAGTTGATATTGTCTCCCGCGGGCATATTTTACCGGGCGAGATACGATCTTAGCTCTCGGGATGCCATGCTAAAAGCTACACGTGTTTATCAGCGTATAAAGCTTTCTCTCTCTCTCTCTCTCTCTCTCTCTCTCTCTCTTGCTCCTTCAGGATGGCCAGTTTTGTGTATATATATAGCTTGAATAAACCAATGACCGCCGCCCTCAAGCCCTTCGCCACTGCAATTTCTTTACGGGTAGCAATTTTTCTCGACTCTTCTCATTATTATTCCTTTTTTTTTGTTCCCTGTGCGATCAGTTTTGATTTTCTCTCTTTGCCTATTATTCTATATGGCATTTTCGTATAGCTATTAGTTTTGTCTTGGATACATGAGAGAGCTTAGCCGAGGGCGGTTTAAAACTGTTTATTCGTCCGGTGAGCGATGGACGTTGATTTAAATTTGAAGTCTCATTGGGCTTGTGTGCCAAAATATTATTTCATTGTGCGGTAATTGGTTTGTCTTGTATTTTCTACGGAGATTCAAGATTCACTTAGTTGGAGTATCTTAATTAAATTATTAACAAATAAACGAAATTTTTGTTACTACACGGTAAATCCAAGATTTTACACACTTGAATGTGTGTTATTCACATTAAACATAGGCACTTCCTAGGGTGTAAAATCTGTGACACAAACATGTACTTTTATACACTTGGATTTAAAGTGTATATACATTTTTTTATGTATTTGCATTAAAAAAACATTTTTTTTGTATGACGATCAATGATTTATATTTAAACAAAATTTGTTTACCTTTTACTTCAAATGATTCAATAGATGTGACGTTTACAGTTTTTCGTAATGCTTTCCGATTTTATTTTTGCAGAACGCCTAGTGAAACAATTTTTTAAGAAAATATTCGTTAATTTATTTTACTTTAGATCATAGCGGTACACTTTTAACAAATTCCTTTAAACATCAGAATATTAATCAGTCGGCGTTCTCATGGTCTCAAAGGAAATCCTCTCCATCAAACTGTACTCACCTGGAGATCACTGTCGCAGGCGCGCAATGAGCCATTTCCCTCGCATCGTCCAGCTCACGACCACCCCATAAAACCAGAGCGTTCGATCTGAAAAAAGGCGCTCGCACAGCAGCGGCGGTGCACCGATGGAAATCCATTCGGCCTTCTGGTTCTCCGCCAAGTGGGTGTGGCTGATATACGCGGCGACGGCAGCAGCTCTCGATCGAATCGCCACTTCAGGTGCTCGGACCGATTATAACCATGCTGCTAAAGGGAATCCTCGTATTTTAAACTCGAGCTAGGTAACTTATACTCTCGGATGGCAGATTTACCTTTTTTTTTATGCTGACCGTGGATTGAAAGAGGAATTGTGCGTTGTTTGATCGATCTATCGTTGGGTTATTTAAAGCGTTGCGTAAAATCGAGTATTTATCTATTGTGATAGAGAATAAAAAAGAAAATATAGTGGAGCAAACTGGAGTGAGAATGGACATTGTGCGCTTAGAAACAAAGTTTTTTTTATTTATACAACTCGGTTGACGTAAATACCGTGTTAGACACAATCTGAGTTAACAAATTATGCGAGTAATTGAATCTTATATATAGAAACCAGAGGCTATCGATATCATTTGACACAATAAAGTTCTTGAAACTGAAATCTATTGTAAATCTTTATTTGTCAAAATATATTATAATTCTTTTGTTAATTAATAGTATACAAATTGGCTTTTGACACTAAATTTAAGTCCATTATTTAGATAAAAAATATAAGCCGATTCATCCTTTATGAAACTTTTAAAGATTAATTTGAAAAAGATATAGTCTTTCAAAGTTTCTTTGATAATGTTAGACCGTATATTACAGTTTCAGGGGATGGCATTTGGTGTGATGTCATACAAATTTCTAATCGCCTATATTTTTTTAATAGTAAATTTTAGAAATTCATGCTAAAACCGAAGCATCTAATACTATTTACTGTAATTTGGATATATTGATAAGAACTATAGTAGAATACATTTAAAAATTGTAAGCAAAAAGAGTTTATCATGCTTTTGACTCTATATCTAGATCGCGAGGATAAGATCTGCGAAGAAAAGAAAAATGTGAAACTAATGTATCGCGATTGCAGAAAAGAGCAAACGATTGGCCTTAAACGCAGCTTGCAAAGTAATGTCATACACTTAGAGTATTTTACCACCGCGTACGGAATGTTGTCTCTTTGTCCAAAAAATTATGAAGAAACCATTGAACTATTACAATGTGGATGTCATACTATTGTTATCGAGACCTAATATTAATATGCTATTAATTTTTCATATCGGTAAATTTTTAGCACAGATCTCAAACTCGTTATTTTAAACTTAATTATATTTTTTTTATATTTCCATATTATTTATTACATATCGAACAGCTAACAAATTTTTCATGCAGTTAAATTTAACTTTAATCTTTAAAGTAATATGAATTTTAGAATGGATGGCTTTTCTATTACTCCCAAGCGCAGCTCAACCAAACCCACAAGATATAATTTAAATAAAATTAAAGCGCAAACAAAAAGATAACTCAATTTCACATCAAAAGGGTTAATTCGCTTTCCACGATATATAAGTGCATCAAATATAATGGCACACGCCCTTATAAAGTAAGGCGGAACGCGAGCAGTCCGGTGCTTCCGTTCATACCTTGGGGGCGCGAAATAATTCTCTCTCTTCCTCTCTTAAACGTATATATATATTTTATGCGCATATACGCGCGCACTCGGGATCATTCGGGCGCGGCTCTCGGCTAAATTAAAAAGCTCTGATACTCGGCCAGAAAGAGAGATGGAGAGCGAGACAGAGAGGAGGGGGAGTGAGAGAGAAGGAACGCATTCGCAAGAAAAAGTAAGAGGCGCAATCGAAAAATAATAACGATCGTCGTGTCTCTCTTCTCTCTCTCTCTCTCTCTCTCTCTCTCTCTTTCTCTCATTGAGCGAAGGCGTTCGAAGAGTATATATACATGTGTATACAGTATAAGGCCGAGACGGAAAAAAGAAGGAGAGAGAGAGAGAAAGAGAGAGAGAGAGAGAAAGAGAGAGAGAGAGAGAAAGAGAGAGATCGTAATTGCATAAGTGCGCGGCAAGAAACGAGGATGGGAAAAGATAAGTCGCGATGATAAATATGTGTACTCCAGGTGTATGTTGGTATGAGTGCGCTTGTGTATGTAATGGGAGGAATGTGAAGGAACAAGATTGATGCTTAAAGGGATATTGCCTTTTTGAGGGGGAATCCGATATTATTTGTATATAAAAGCAAGTGCGCGTGGCCTATCGGAATCGAGGATATGGGTACACTTGCAGATTTATAGAGTGGCAGCTCTGCAGCAAGAGGAATTATAGAGTAAGAGAGCTTTCCTTTTAATTTCATTGAATCGTAAGTAGTTTTCTGATTAATGCGGATGTGTACGTTTAAGATTTGTATGCTGGATATTTGCTCGTAACTACATGATTGAAAATTTACAAAAAAAAAGGGTTGACTTACTGACTTGCTTGTTACTACTTATTTCAGCTGCGAGTGTGGTTTATTTAAATTAAAACTCCTGTAGCAGTAATAAAGTACAACATAAAAAGCTTAGCAATTTGATATTTGACTCAACCATCCCTGGTAGAAGTACAAATATTGAAAATGGTCAGGACAGTAGTAAATGACTACGACAATTTTCTCGTATTATTTAGGTATTTAATGGAATGGACACAGATGATATAACCCTAAAATTTTACAATTGATTTTTCTGCTGTAATTACTCTTGAAATATGAAACAGTGTATTGAAATCATTAGTTTACAAATTTCTTATATCGCAGCTTCGGTTTTAGATGCCATTTCTTATAGCTAGAAATTCGTTAAAGTTTGATCTATGATTAAAGTCTTTTATATAGTTACAATTGACCATGCACTTAATCGAGTAAATCGAGACAGATTTAAATAATTAACTGAACATGTTACTTAAGCTGTCTGATAATTTAAGCTTTTTAATAAATTACATTACAAGCTCAAAAGAGAAAAAGTGTTCCATCACACAGCAAAAAAAAACTGACCTATTTTTTACCCATTTCTATAGATACGCTAGCCATTTCCTAGTCAGTAAATCGATTCAATTTCCACCAGGGATCTTATATCTATTATTACCTAATCATTTTATATAAAATTTAGCGAATGCCATTTCCAAAAGAAAAAAAACTAATTTAATTCCGCAACAAACCGATTGAATATTTTTTTTATTCTAATTACCAAACGAATATTCGAAACATTGTAGAATAATATTGCTCAACTAATTTATTCCCCACCATAATTTATATATCTGTCGGCGCCGTATTCAATTCAATATTTATCGGCATCGAAGTAATTTCTCTGTTCTGCCTTCGCCAATTGTCGCGCTCTGAAAAGTCCATTATTTATCTCAATAGCTGGTTTGGAAAGCTACTCTCCCTATTCCTCCGCTCAATTAAGCCATTTTATTGCCCACCTATTCCTAAAAAAGAGTAAAATGTAGCTTGCGCGCACAAGTCTATTAATTAATTAATCATTGGTGGAGTGCAAGAGAGAGAATCAACACGTCTCCGGGCGTTAACTCACTCGCGCACACACATTTTTGCCCCGTTACACTCCATTAGTTCTGCCCTTACGACTGTGCCACGCCTGATATTGTAAAAGTGCCACTGCGCATGCACAGCACGCGTATACCGATCTATTTGTTCTGTGTGTGGAGAGCGCGAGGCGTCTTATCCCACACGCGAGTGGAGCTCGGCGATAACGAAGCCGGAGTTATTATTGTCCGTAGGACAACTTATGATGCGAGCCTCTGTTGCCCTGTTTACGCTACTATCGGTCAGAGCTCGTCGAGAGTATTTTGATTGACATTTTATTCATTGCTTGGATATTTTGCTTGGATGTGGAATGCATGTCTTTGGAAATTCTATCCGATGATTGTTATGCATCGATAAATTTACGTTGTTCACTGTGGATAAGTAATGAATGAATGCAAAAAAGACTGAATCGTAAATATATTGATAAAGCAAAAACCCGTTATTTGAAAGTTATGTACTTTTACTTTGATCTGATTGGAAATACAATCATTTCTACTAAACTTTTATCTTATGTTTTATAAACGAAAATAAATGATCTAGTAAAAATTAAAATAGTTCTAATTTAATCACAGACTGGCAAAAGTAAAAAAAAATACAGTAGTTTATAGGTAAATTACTATAAATATAGTTATATTTTCAAATAACGATAGTAATTTTTTCTATATACTATTATACTTTTGTTCGCTTTTGTCATTCTGAAATTCGATTAAAAGATACTATTTTATGTTCAAACTACAAACTTTTAACAGCAGAACGAACAATAAATGCCAGAGTGTATCTGTGAATATTCATTTATTCGGTTTTATATTCAACAGAGAGAATTATCTACAAAAAGCATTGCAAACTATACTGTATTTAACGCACATCCCATCGTTAGGATTCTTAACGTTTGAAAATCTTAAGTACGATTTAATAAAAATATGGCTATGAAAAATAAATATTTTTTTTCGAAACTGTAAAGCCAATCTTCGTTCAATACAATGCATGAACTGTGTCAAAAGTAAACCTATAGAATATTTAAGTCAAACTATTAAATGCTAAGTTACAGTATGATTGTTGATATCAAATCTGTGCATTGTAAGTATAAAGCGAAACTGCTAACTTAAAAACCATTATTATAACTTCAATTCGTATTTTGGTACACATCTAATACTAAGTTTTACGCTGCTTTCCAATGCCTTTTTTTCTGCACTTTTTAAATACGCACATGCCAGATAGAAACAGAAATCATTCTCGTTCTCCGAGACATCGACCGAAAACTCGTGTGGAACTTGCGAACACTTGAGATGCAGCCTCGGTACATCTATCGCTTTCTGGTGTCTTCCATCAGCGTGAATCTTGATGATCTTGAAACTTCGGCACTTGTCGTCCTTGCACTGGCCGGTCAACAATAGAACGCCACCTTTGACGATGTTGTGCACAGCCATCCAGTCGACGGCTCCAGAAATCTTCACCGTTGCATTCATCCTGACATTTGCTTCTGCATCAAATTGCGCGCAATGGATCCTTTTGTTTCCCATCAAGCAGATTCCATACAATTCGTGCGAATTGGAGGTTGTTCGATAAACTTGTCTTGGATCGGAAACCGTGACTGTCATCAGGCTCTTTACGACACCACTTGGGCTGAAGTAGATTGCCCTAAACTTGGTGGAATCTATGTCTGAACCCGAAAGAAAGAATCCCTGGATCGATGAGTTCGAGGCTACTGGCTCTGTACGAACAACTGCGAAGTTGGTTACGAAAGGTGTAGGTTCACCGATTTGTTGACCTTCGATATTATGAGTTATTCTACACGTGGGTGTTCCACATTTCTCTTTGTTAGAGATAATGACATCGAAGGTGTTGGAATACAATACAACATTGCTGAGCAAAACATGGCCTTCCACATCTATAGGAAAGGTCAAGTGGACAATTGAACAATCAGCCATGTGGAGTACACTAACTTTGATATTCTTAATCTGGTATTGGCTGAGTTTCTCCCTCTCCCACCACAGAACAACGACTCTGTCATTAGCGAAACGTTCAACCGAAACTATTCTTGTAACCTCGTGCTTTGTCTTTCCATCATCATTTGCTGCTAGCTTTAAACCACAGGTCCTTTTATTCGACCTATTATCCTTCCTGAAAAATAAAAATTGTGTATAAAAGATATGTTTTTAATCGTTTAATAAATATTGCTAGCTTATATAAATAAAGACTTAATGTAAAAAGTGTATCAGACATTATTATTAACAATTATTAATTATTATTAACAATAATAATAAAACTATATATATTTCAATGTTTGTGCACCAAAATATTTAAAATGTTTTCATTAATTTATTTTTAAGAACTGTAAAAATCAAAATAATATATATATAAATTCAGTATAGAAACAGTAAATAAAAGTCGTCATACTTAGGTTCTTGGAAAGAGGTAGAATTAAAACTAAATTTACCCTTACGATTTTTTATCGCGGATTTTTGAAATACTTAAAGTTTACAAAATTCTACGTAAAATTGCGTAAAACTGCACACAAAATTTGGTATACTTTTTACATAATATTTTTAAATTAAATACATTTTCACCAGGGAGAAACCGGTGTCGCAATGGTCACATTGCAATTTATCTCTGCGGGTAGTCTTTCCTCTGAACAGATTACAAAAAGGAAACTGTTGTCATTTGAGGCAAGGGTTTGCCCAAATTTGAATGTTGCATTTTCCTGGAACCTCCACTCCTTTCTATAAGTTCGATACTCCAATGCTTGTACATTTGAATGGGCATACAGTACAGCAAAGATTAGGAATATCTTGTCAGCTGATCGCATTGCCACAATTTTGCAGCTTATCTACCCTTTTTATATACTCTGAAAAGTAGTGAATGAAATAGTTAATTCAAAGAGGCTATAATGTAGATTTTATTTCGGTTTGCATTCAGACCCAATGTACATTGGAATGGACAACAGTCATTTTGGTTTTTGTAAAATTCCGTGAAACGAACTCAAATTTTTACTTTTTCATCAATCAAATGTATCATATCAAAGTGGCCTCCACATATCGTAATGGGGTTATAAATTATCGTATATCTAATAGGAGTCAAGAAAATCCAAAAATTTAGTAATAATTTTATTACAGAAATAAACTTGAAAATGACCATGAATCATCCTATAGAATTATTTTGAAAACGTTTCTTCGTCGAAAAATAATCAGATCTGAATAGGTAAAATAAATTTAATGGATTTATGTAAGTTATGTAATTTTGTTTTTTAGTAGACAAAAGTAAAATAATAAAATAATGTAATTATTACATAACATAAAAACAAAAATAAAGTAGTTATGACTAAAGAGAATCAATTGATTACGATAAAAAAGTTACAGTAAATTTATTTACTTACTTTAAATTAATTCTATAAATAATAATGTTTTAACAAATTAAGAAGGAAGAAATCAGATAATTGAGTAGTTTGTGGTAGTAAATTGAAATAGGTTGAATTATAACACGAGTCGAAAAAATTTATTGGAAAAAACTTTAGATATCACAAAGCGTGGACCAAGTGCAGTTGAATTTGACTTACTCGTTACAAGAATTATGAACCGATGTGATTTTCTCAGCAGCCCGAGTTGAACTGTCTGTGCTCCACTAATCTGAAAACAATAAAGCGACCTCCGTTATTTACGCGTATAAGATATGATAAAAGTAAATCGTGGAGCTAGTGAGAAATTTCGATAACTCATATCGCACTTGCGTACAAAAAATTCGAAGCATCATCACTATATAAGGCGTACACTTCTATACTAACTGCAAACATGAACTAGTTTCTTTTTACTTCATTCAATATTTCTACAAAATGAATATATACTCGGCTATACTAGTTGTAGATTATAAGTTTTCGAAATGAAGTCAGTCTTTATGTTCTAGCTAGTTAAAGCAGAAGTTATCATTCCTTGCTATTTGATATTGCTATATCCTTGTTAAAGGTGTTAAACCGTCAATCGAAAACATACACTCATAGCATCAATCCTCACATCAAATTACATAAGAGAGGTATGAGATTTGACACTGTGAGTTTTTATTAGATTGAAGTTTTAATACTTAAATTTTAAATTTTAAATTTATAAAAGTTTTTTTGCAGTTTTAAATAGAACTTGTTTCAAATAAATGTGACCAAGAACATATGTTCCATTTGTTAAGTTTTCAAGGTGCTTTCATAGAAATTGTATTATCATTTAGTGTACATTCCGTTATTAGTTGAATTTTTATCCTGGTGAGTACTGCAGCATAAGTATTAAGTATTAAGCCGTCGAAACGTCTCGGCAAATTTCTATTGAATAAATATTGAGCTCAAGAATTTTTTGGTTCTAAGACGATCATTCGAGCCCTCAACACCTTTCTTACAACTAATTTTAAATTGCGCATCAGCAAAACATAAAATATAATTCAGTCACAAATAAATAACACTTACCATCTTTCAACCATAAAAATACCGATAATTTTTGGTCATCCAAAAGAGATCCCGATCCCTTCAAGGTCAAGCAACGTATGGGGCACACAAGAACCATGGCTCGCTCGGCTGCACATATATGCGGCGCGATCGCTTGGCCTCTTCCGTTTCTCCGAACTCGGCGATATCTGCAGCGACAAGAAATTCATTAAGATTCAAATGGAGTCGAGATGCAAAGCAGAGCAGGATGCGATCGACGAGGCACAAGAAGCTCATGCTCGCGCACTCGCTGCCCTGCAATTATATGGATGTTAAACTCGCGCCCGGCGTTAATCGAATCTCTCGAACGTATGTCGGTGTGCGCGCACAGGAACTCGTGCGACCGCGCAAAAAAATATCCTCGACGGAGTCGTAAACGTAAGTAGCACAACTATTTAAGCTCCGAAATTTATTGTACTGGAGAAGGTGAAAAATTTGGATTTTTCCTCTGGGCGTGAGAATAAGGGATACGTATATCAAGTTAGTTGTCTCTCTCGATAAAGAATCTTAGGTGATATCTCGTCCACGCGTATTAGTTATAGCCGCGAGCGGCGATCAATATATGCGAGACGTGCAATTTTGTTTTATCTACTCAGTAGCCGGCCTCTCTCTCTCTCTCTCTCTCTCTCTCTCTCTGTCTCTCTCTTGCCTGGCAGGTCGCAAAAGCTGTGTCATAGATAGCATCACCCAAGGTTTCGGATTACTCTCTCTAGCATCGCTCACGAGAAATATAGTCATTCGGCTTTTTAAGCGCGCATGTGCAGTTAAAACGTCGCTACTATTATTTTATGTGCCGCTATAGATCGAAGACTGCTGCTGCTGCAGTTGCTACTGATACTCATCGATCTTTTTATTCGTTTTCTTTGATCTGATGCTATTTTAGCTTGGTTGATTTTAAAATTAGTTCCTCGATCGACATTTTTGCAGGAAACTTAATTTTTTATTGATAAATACTGTAAAGTAAAGTGAATCCATGCTACTAGTACCAACTTTAAGTTAAAAGTTAACCTGTAAATTGTTTGATTTATTGTATCGCATATATTTAGAAATTAGGAATAAAATATATACTTGTATAACGATTAAGAATGATTTTGAAGTAAATTGAAAACAATTCACTGAATTGATTTTGAAAATTGCCAACAAACAGTTTCTCAGGACAACGATACGAAGTTTATTAAAGTTCATTCAGAAAATCATCACGCTTTTCAAATTAAATAATAATGGCTATATGCACACAAACAAATTTACGAAGGATTTAATAAAGCACGAAGGCAGTTAAAGAATGACCGTCAGCGATCGCCCACGTCGCGGCCAGACAGCGACTCCGTGTAAATTATGCGTGGGCGAGCGGCACTGCAGCCGCCGCAGACGCTATCGTGGAGCGCATTTAACGCATGGCACGCTGGACACTAGGCGGCCCCGCGCGCCGCCCTTAATTAATTCGTAAAATGACGGCCCGGCAATCTTCGCTTCACCTTCTTCTTCTTCTTTTATCTTCAACATTTTCTTTTTTTTCGGGGGATTGGAATTAAAGCATAATAATTTATTTCGAGTAAAAGTATAAAGATTAAACGTTTTGTTTTGTGAGCTACTGGTTGAATGCATTCTCTTTATACAATTAGCTGTCGAACTAAATAGATCCTACTCATTTCACAATGGTGTCATTTCGTAAATGTCGATCGCGAAACTGTACAAAGTCACAAGCACTATCAATTTAAAATTTCAATGATAAGCTGAACTTGAGTATAATAACGTAATTAATCATACATATTTGCAGTTCGTTTCGATACCGTTTTAGTAACAGAAAGAAAGGTCGAGGCAAATCTTTAACACACATTTTAACTAGATGACACTGCATATCAGCAGATACAAGAACTTTCCATTTTTGTATAACCTTTCAGAACTCTTTGTGTTTCCCTAGCTCGTAAGACTGTTTTCCCGGTTTTCTCATAAATTCCCGGCAGGTTAACTGGAATCGAGGCACTGCGAGTAGAAGGAGAAATAAAAATGGACAAAAATAGACCAATAAATGAGAATCCCTCGGGCAAGGAAAAGAGAGAGAGAGAGAGAGAGAGAAAAAAAAAGGTAAGAAGAGCGAGAAAAGGGGAACTTGAATCGTTGGTCCATTTGCATATTCGGCACGAGCTGTGCTTGGCCTCCCGAGTTAACAACAATAAAATGGACGGTAAACACGTGTTTCGCGCGCGCATTATACGCTAGGCTGACGTGCACGCGCGCGCGAGTTTTAAAGAGCCGGGCGAAAGCGTGTGTACGGTCTGCGGCACACACCCGCAAATTATTCTGACCCCGAGTTGTACGACTGTGAGAGGATGAGAGATAGAGGGAAATAGGGATATCGTCCTTTTTTGGCCTCGTTCGGGAACTCGTATATGGTAGGCTGGAACACCTCGCGAGAACTCGAGCCGTGTGCTGGCGCATTTCGACTTGCAAGTTTGTAATCTTCTTCTTGTGCTTTTGTAGGTTTAATTGAATCGTGTCCATGATTCAGTTCATCTTTGAAGATTCTCATTTAAAATCGTACATTGAAAAAAGCTCCTTTGACTTTCTATTATAGTCTTCGTCAAAACATTCAATGAATACAATGAATTTGATTTCATTTATTGAAACTTTATGCGATCAACAAATATATATATATCATGAATATTCAAAAGCAAATTGCCAAGTACTGTACGTTTACCGTCCTCTAAAACAATGCGCGCAAAAATTTGCTCGACACAAATAAACGCGAGCCGATCCATATTCCTGTTATAATAAACCCGACCGACAAGAGCCAACAAGATTCCTTAGCAAAAAAACCTCATAAAAAAACAAACAGAATGATTGAAAATCATAAAAGCTCAACGATCAAGCACCTGGTACCAGGTACACAATACTCCTTCGCCAAGACGTTATACAAACAAGCGACACACATACAGACAGACACACAGAGACAGAGACAGCCAAAGTCACGTAATCAGCCGCCAAAGACATTATATTGGAATCGCGCAGAAGGCACGTGGAGCGCGTAAATCAACTCGAACGCGCGCACTCGCGGCCTCTTACGCACACACACACAAACGCGATATATAATATATAGAATACAGGGCAAAACACGGCGAGCGCATAATCTCGTTCTCCGCACAACATAAACGCGACCTACCCTTTCGTGTAGGCCATGTGTGTGCAGCGAACTGCTTTTTCTCTCTCTCTCTCTCTCTCTCTCTCTCTCTCTCTTACTTGTATAATGTGCGCTGGCGCGCGCGTGCCTGTACACAATGCGCCCACGCGCGAATTTTCGAAACTAGTCTCGCTGGCTCGACATTCACAAGGACGGAATTTCCCGAGGGAAAAAATCCGCACACGACCGGCCCTGGAATTCAACGCGCTTAAACGACTATTATCCTCTCTCTCTCTCTCTCTCTCTCTCTCACACACACTTTTTCACAGATATATAACACGCGTGTCGCGCGGCGACTGCGTTTTGTTATTTACTGCGTTTGTGTGCAGCGACGTCGATATGGATTCGAGAAATGCCGCGTATACGAATATGGGGAAAAATCCGCGCGGGCACGCGTTCGTGACGCGGAGCGAGTGAATTTTTAGTCGCCGGCTTTTGATAAGGAGCTGCTGCTGCTGCTGCTGCTTTTAAGCCCGCGCGCTCAGTTATATTATACTGGTTTATGTTGTAATGCGCCGTTGGCTTTTTAGTATATATGAGCTGTATAAATTGCCGATTCGAGTATGGACTTCTAATTTCGTTTGGGCGCACTGCTCCTTTTTTCATCTCGATCGCTACCTTTCGCCACTGTATTATAGATAAAATAACTTCCAGGAATCTTTATTAATCGTAAATTATAGAGTTAAATGAGTCATGCGAAAAGTATCGTGCACGTTATTAAATGGCCTAAAAGCACTTTATGATTTCCAAATGTAATTTACTGCACTTGATAAATGAGAAAATCTGCCTATCGTATTTACTTTCGGATATATAAGGTTAGCAAAATAAGTTTTTTTTTTTCTTTATTCAAACTGTTTCACTCGGGAAGTTTCTTACGTTTAATGTTCATAACGATATAGTCGCCTATTACCAAACCGAACACTAATAATGTTATAAAAAATACCCCAAGTCACTCATCCATAATATTTCCGTAAAAAGCTCCTGACGCATATATACATTGTATTAGCTAAAGCCGGGGTGTCGCTGGATTGCAGACTATTGCAGGAAATGTTGGACGCAGTATGTACGCCCTGGAACCGGTCTATCTGACGCGCATGTGATATCTGATTCGTAATTTGCTCTATAGTGTACGATGTGTAAGTCGTAGGACGGTGACAACAAATCATTTACACCACTTGACTGGAATATTATTAGAATATTGTGTTCTTAAGCATCGTCTTATTATTATTATTATGTACAGCGTTTTCAGTTGCTCGAAGAAATGAGAAATATATTTGTTGAAATCATCGAAAAAGGTTAATATAAAGTAAGAACCGTTATCAGTAGTGATAATAAATTAGAGAATGTATGTATTAAATTATTTATCCCGTATAAAATTCATTTTGAAATCTGCTAATTAATGATTGCTTTCCAAAACACAACGATACATGTTTTAATAAATGCGTCCTCACAAATCTTCGATCTACAGAATCATAATAGTTGTCTTCCAAAAACATTGAGAAAGAAGGTAGAGTATTAATTGGATATTTAGTAAGCACGAACTCGAACTTTTAAGAAAATATGCCTTATCTACGTAAGGCTACGTATGTATCGCTCAATTTGCTACAGAGTCGAAGATTGATGACCGCTGAAAGCCTAAACAGGAATTCTCTAACGACACTATTAGTTGACTCTCTTCGTTGAGTAATATGTAAAACTTTTCCCTGGCTTTCGATTATTCCGTTGCTAACACACAGCCGATAAATGATTTCTGGCTTGAAGAATGCGTACGATGTCAAATTTTGTAATGGCATCGATCTTATTACTTATAAAACATCTATCAATTTGTTCCCGTTCACGGAATTCCAACTCATTCACGAGACGTAATAATTTATGTTTGAAAGAATGCGTATCGAAGATAAATACCTAATACTCCGTTACAGAACATGAGATTTCGAAGATTTTGTTTAAATCTTACGATCGCCCACATTCATTGCTACAATAAATGTTACTAAAAATGTTTTCCTAATCTTTGTATACAACTTTATAGTATAGTATGCACCAACGAGTGTTTTATATAACATTTTATGAATGAGATATACACGACATCGAGAGAGAAAAAACAGCCTACTCGCACCTCAACGCGCGAAAAAAGGCTAAATTTAACGACACCGTAAACGCTCGATTTTTTCCAAACAAACTCGACATCCGCTCGAGGGATAATATAGTGTGTGAGAAACTTTCCACTGTATTATGCACCGACGCGGAAAAAGAAACTCGTGCTATACGAGAAAATATATATATATATATAAATCGATCTATACACTTCACTCGAGCTCTCGATCATAATCGGATTACCACACCTAATCTCGGGATTGGTTAATCAATATATACAAGGCTCGCGCACGCGTCGATTCGATTGAGCGGTATAAGTGCAGCAGCGCGAGGCTACTTTTTGTGCCTGGATACCGGCCTTCCGCGATTTATAATAATTTCAGAATGGACGCGGGTATACGCCACCATGTAATAATGCCCGCACTCTTTGCCGGATATCCGTAACAATTCTCGTTAAAGTCTCTAAATATCAATTATTTCAACTTTTTTGTGCCTCCGGAGTTACTTTATTCGCTCGCTCTTATTCACATAATGTTTATGTTGCAGGGTACGAATGGAAAATTAATATTAAGTAGCAAATGCGTGTGTATCAATATCGAAGTTTTTTCAATGTAAGCTATGGGCCTTTAATTAGAGCTTATCGTACTTTTTGTTGTTTGATAGAATCCGTTCAGGTAATTATATGCTCGATCATACTTTTAACAGATAGAAAATATCAGCTTGTGCATGCATTATAATTATCTTATCGCTGTAAGATTCTAAAGTACCACAATAGAAATAACCATCGCAAAACGATTGAGTTTGCATAAGATTACATAATTTATTACATTTAAGGATGTGAAGAAACATAGATTTCGACTTTACATCAAGTCATTAAATCTCAAAATTAAATTTATATCTTTCTCAATATAAAAGAATGAAATTCGACCCTTAAAACTGTAGAATTCTCTGTTTATAAAATAAAAATTTAGTTAAATTTAAATTTTATTAAAACGGTTGGTCACTCCCTTAGAAATATAAGGATTTTTTATGATAAAATATACATTAAAACTTAATAACTCGCAGATTTGACAACTATTATTGGAAGAATTTTATATAAATACTAAATTATTTCACAAACAGCGCAAGTAGTCCCTATCAAACCGAAGCCAGAAACATCCTTGCACAAAAAAGTATTTGTAGGTCATACTTTAAATCAACTTGGACGCAAAAGATCGAAAATAACGCAGCAGCACCGAAGGTGGATGATAAAACTCAACGAGGCAGTTTCGTAATATAAGAATACGTCAAGAGATAGCAGTTGGACGAGTATCGGTTATAGAAGCACGGTTGCCACACACGGGACACGCGTTTCAGGATGCTTCAACACGAAGAGCTAAGCGCCTGAAGTTGGGTGGAGCGATCGTTTTGCCACTGTCTAGGCTGGAGCAAGTCAGGAATTCAAACGAATTGGGGAAAATAAAGCAGGTCAATCGCGCACTACCCAAGATACATGCGCATGAATTACCACAATTCATTTGGATATGAGTATACCTAAGTGGAATGAGTATATTTTTCATTTCAGAGTTGTAGGAGATTATGTTTTCTTTACTTTTTTGTTTTTGGCCATAAAATTGGACCAATTACAATCTGATGAAAAGTCTACAGATACTAAATATATTTCATTTCCATTAAAACTCATTGTGTCCAGATACTGACTACTTTACTTCATTAATTTTAGAAAAAAATAGAAATAGACAAACAGGCCAAATAATTCACAGTTAGTTTTAAAGTATCATAATTCTGAAGGACTTGGGTTTTGACTTAAATTCTATTTGTCAGTCGCAATGTAAAGGGATTGTTCATTTGATGCGTAAGTTACTGTTTCTCTCAGTACATATTCAATAGAACAAGCAAATGATTTAGCACTTAATTAGTCGATTAAGCATTTGTGGAAATTGAATCTTAATTGGATATTGTCCTCCATCAGTTACGCAACAGACATTGTTACCCTCATTTTTTATGGACGCGGTCGATAAACAAATAAATGACGTAGCAATAATTCATTTCAATAGCCATTGTCTCTTATAGTCAATACGTCGCTATACTACAGTCGCGTTTCTTAATGAATCGGGCTCACCTAAAACAAAGTATCGCACAGTTCACACAGAAATAACGCCAAAGTAATTCAAGAAAAGCGCTAAAAGTCCATAAAGCGAACTAGAGCGAAGTATCTATAGATCGGAGATTCATAGATCTATCTCGTCCTCTCTCTCTCTCTCTCTCTCTCTCTCGGGACGGCCCACGATTCATAAATCGCGACTTTACGACTTTCATCGGTCGTAATTGGACCGCGGCCAATGCGCGCACACACACGGACGTTTTCGCCTCCGCGAATTCTTCGCGGAAAAAGAGAGCAGAGAGTCTGAGTGGTCCGACGGAGGCGGGCGACGATGAAATTACGGCCGATGGACGATGATCGGGACTGATGGATTGGGAAAACTCTGGCGGACGGCCCGAGCGATTCGGCGTAGATCTCGGCGAATTGCACCTCTTCCTGGGAGTCGAAATATATCGACTTCGGCTTGAGCCCAATCATCGTTTATCGATGATTTTGGTTTCTATGCGCTTTAGAGTAGATAAATTTAAGCTTTTATGCACTTTTAGAGTAAAGATAAATATAGGCTGGAAGCTATTAGGGAATTGAGATGCCTTTTTCAGATAATATAGTGTTTAATTGGTAGTTAAATTAGAATTTTTAAGCGATAATTTACGTGTCCTAACATTAAAATACTGTTTCATCTTCGTTTTCTCATCAGCGCAACATCTAGACTAATTAGAAGGTATAATTCTCTTAATTTTTGAGCATCGAAAGGCAGAAACGGAATCGTAATTATCGACCGGCTATCACTCGCTCATCCAGTACTGCAAGTAAACCAAGGAAGAAGAAGTAGCCCTACAGGGCATATTCTCTGCAGATATTCAAATAAACATACCTGGGTCCGTTTAGCTACATAGCGCTTCCCCATCATTTGCCAGCGAAACTATACAGCCGCCCGCGCCCTCCAAGAGTCGTAAAGCAAAGTTTCTCTCTCTGGCTCTCGCGAGGAGAGGAGAATTTTACAAGTGCAGCGACGAGAGGCCCGCGGCTTTTTCCGTATCGCCGGGATATTTACGAAATAATTTTATTCCGGTCTTTCTCTCTCTCTCTCTCTCTCTCTCTCTGTCTGTCTGTGCTTGTGTCTCTCTGGCACGTAAAGAAAGCGACTTCACGTACTCTCGCGGCAGCGGCACACCGTTATTTTAGCCAGCGGTGATTTTTGGGCACTTTCAGAGAGAACAGACAACAGCGAAGAAACACAGAGAGAGAAAGAGAGAGAAAGAGAAAGAGAGGAGAACGTTTCACATGTATATATACGCGGCCTCTTAAAGTACCACACGTTGTTTCAGGGGTATTTTATGGTACCTTTTACTGCATCTCGCGCGAGTAGTATTCTGGCTGCTGCCCGCACAAAAGAAATCAGCGGGACTGTAAAATTTATTTTTAAACAAATCCATGGCTGATTTGCCAGGAAATGAACGAGGTATACACTTGCTGCCTTGACCATTGCGAATTATGTAATTGCGAGTTGTGCGCGAATAGATTGTTGACGAGGAAATGCCCTGGGACTTTATTCTCATTTGTAGAATATGAAAAATGGATAGGAAAGTATATGTAATTATTCGTAAATTTATTTAAATCGCTTCTTAATATACAAGATTTGATTATAGTAGGGTTCAAAGTCAAGATTGCAAATCATTAGAAATCACTTTAAATAAATAATTTATTACATTTCCACATTATCTAAATTCAGAATGAATAAGATTAATTAATATAAGAACTATATTTGTAATTAATTTAATAAGCAAAAGGTGTTTTAATTACGTTCTTATCCGAACATTTAGCTTCTCCAAGCCCTTGGTCTTTGACTTCACGAAAAAATAATTATATTTAATTGAATAAAATAATAATAATAAATTGGCAGATTTTTGTTTTTTAAAATAACCAGTTGATCCTAAGCTACTTGTGCATTTATTATACTGTATCTCATTTCACGTGTAAGCCACGTGATAATAATATTTGGTATTTCATTAAATCCATACAAAATTAGCAGAATCTTTTATACGGACTAAATTATATGTAAATTCGTATAGATATATCAGTTTCATATTTTATCTTTATAATTAAATAGCTTTAATTTCACAAAAAATTTGTAAACTGCAGATTTTTAAGTACACGAAAGAATTGCAGTTGTAATAAATGAATAAATATAAAATAAGAGATATACGATTCGCATTTTAGATAAAAGTAAAATATTATCGAGTTTGATATTTATTCCAATTAAATTTATAAAGAATAGCGAAATTCATGTACGCCCAATAGAACATGCGTATCAGTGTTTAAACTCTATCAAATAGTTGAATGTTAACAAATACATTCCAGTTCATGTATCTTTTTTTATATTAATTAAAGATATGAAGAAAGATAATTAAATCTTTCTCACAAAATATTAATGTTACGCCAAACAACAGACTACGGTGCGTTTTAATTTAAGGCTAGAAATTATTAGGACAGCATTTACTTTAAAATAAAATCATTTAATATATATACTCTAAAATATAATCAAACCAACATGAATGATTAGTTTAAGAATGAACTCAAATGAACACACATAATTTTTTCATAATTTGAATTAAAATATTAATTTACATAAAATATGCTGAACATTGATGCCATTTAAGCAACTAGATCGAGTTTTAAGGTGTTACACTTTTCCGTTCTCAATTCTTTTAAGAGATGATGATTAGATTGCATACTCAATTTATGGGTATTGTTGCAGCTTGTATGGAATATTTAAAACTTTAGTAGATGATATATGGAGAAATAGGTTGATGTATGAACACTTTCAGAAATTTAAAAGTGCTAAAACACCAGGAAATTCGAATGTTCGATGAGTTATTCGCATGCAAATTGTATTCATTGACATAAGAGGACAAACCTGTCTTAAATAAACAGCAGTCATAAATATTTGAACCAATCCTTCTCTTTCCTTTTAACATTCATTCGAAACTATACATAAGAATCTATGTTTACAAGTAAGAATCCAAATATCAAAACTGAAATTCTAAAAAATTAAAAACTTCAATAATCCCAATTTTATACCCAATACATCCTACACACAACATAAGATTCCCAGAACACTTGTATCAAAACTTTCGAAAACACACACACACACACACACACACACATACGCAGAGCGCAGGTCGTCGAGTTATTTTTAATTTCCCCGTGTGCAAAAATAACCGCAGAGCAGCGATCGGAGCTGCCCCGGCAATTGCATTTGCGCTCGCGAGGCGTTGCGAATCGTTTAAAAAGGGTTATGCAGATGAGAGTTAATATATCAAAAGATAATCGCGAGTCCCGGCGCTTGCGCGCGAATAACAATTATTTCGGGAAAAAAGTATACGCGGAGATTTCGGGGCGCGAATGTACATATACACATATATACACGTGGCGGCAGCGGCAGCTCGTTTATTCGCTTGAGAAATGGCCCCGGCAGGTCTTAAGCGAACGGATTTTTCACCTGCACACCCAAATTTGCGCGCATTGATAAAACGAAGAGAGCGAGAGCGAGAGAGACAGAGAGAGAAAGACTCTGTTATCAACGTCAATAATGGGCGCTTATTTTAAGCTTCTTCTTGAGAAAATTTATCGTGCGCACTTACCCGAGTGTTTATGCGCGGAGACATATCGAATGAACCGTTGCGGTTATAAATATTAAGAGAGGGAGAGAGAGAGAGAGAGAGAGAAAAAAAGTAAAGTATCCTCTCGACCTCCTATATATACACGGGTGTTTACGCACGTTATTATACGTAGGCGGAAACGATGATTATGATAATTTTCTCTTAATCTCGCGAGGGGACAGTGAAAGAAAGGGAAAGATATCAAACCGATTGTGTTCCGCGAGTAAGCATAATACACGTAAAGAGAGGAAGAGAGAGACAGAGAGAGAGAGAGAGAGGAAAATATAAATATATCGTATATGCAGGAGCAGAAAGAGAAGAGTGTTTCTAGAGATCGAGATTAAGGAGAAGGTCAGCGAGAAAAAGAGAAAAAACATGTGGAACGTTTTGGAAAGGATCGGAGGTGGCCCCCCTCGTGTGGAGACTCTCTTCTCTCTTTGTCTTTTTTGACGTAGCGTGAGAGAAGAACGCGTGACACCTCTTCGATGTTTATGTGAATGCTGCCTCGATGTCGTATATATAAAATATAATACATTCGAATTATAATTAAATTGGTTCTCCAGACCGTTATAATAGTCCGAAGGTCTTTTTAGGAGAAAACGATATGCCAGATAAGAACGCCGAATCAATGCTTTTTAATGTCGCTTGAATTTTATAACTTTATAACTAGTCGGATTCGAAAAGGATTTTGTGAGAAAATTATTTGTTGAAACTTCAGAAACAATACATCATTCGGATAAATAAATAACGGTTCAAAAATTAAGAAGATGGCCTGACTATAACGGGAACAAATTATAATACTTCGAAATTATAAAAGAGTTATTTTCCCACACAAAATTCTTTCGAGTAATTTTTTCTGCTTAATATTTGTTTACAAAGGAGACTATTTGCTAAAGGTTTATTAAATTTTGATAATTTATTTTAAAGTTATTCATAATTGGACTAATGAAATTATTCTTAGTTTGAGCGATAACATAATCTTTTTAAGCCCACTTCAACTTTTAAATAGTACCTTTAACAGAATCTAACAGTATATCAAAAGTTGTATTTGCTAAATAATTACTCAGAAGAACATAAAGAAGCCGCCAGCTCATGATTATTTACAAAATAAATTCTTATTGACCCACAACAAGCTTACTTTTGGTGTCACGACATAACTTAGATGTAGCTTTATTTATAATTTCAACAAGAACAACAAGACTCGTCGCAAATCAAATAAGCTTCGTCAAGATGCTTAAGCAGCGTTCAGGACCTCGGTTGGCGTGAAAAGGATGCATTGTTAGCGGTTAACGAGCGAACCGGTGAATCGGGGAACTACTGCAGCAGCTCTCGCGGGTGTTATTTAAGACACGAGGCAGGATGACGCCTTCGAATGCATTTATTTCGTATGTTGTCTTTTTGAAAGACGACGTCACATATCAGCTGTCGTTGGACGCGTCCGCGCCGACGATGAACGCCAACCATATTGCGCGCGCTCCGCTCGACGTTCCTTTTTCTTTTTCTTTTATTCAATTTAAAGGATGTCAGATGCTCGCGCGAGTAGTTGTTCCTTTGGACGGTAGCCTTACGATAATTATTTGCTTTTGTGCGATATCGCGCATGGCGACGATGACTGAAATATATATATTTCTGTAGTCGTTGCATTATGAATATTGGAACGGGAAAGTTTATTATCTAATAGATTTTATTTTACAGGAAATTATACATAACTGTGTGATCATTCAGTAATACAGTTTAAAGATTATAAATTAAATTAATAATGTTTAGAAATAACTAAATATTTTTTTATTGTATACCGCAGTATTTTTCACTAAAATTTCCACGATGGCTTTATATAATGACCTTCTATATATAACAATCTTTGAACTTTGAAAAAGTAGAACGCAAGAGAGAATTTTTGGATTGCCTTCATCTGCCTTGAAGCATTATGCAAATGATTTTGCACTTTTGAGAAGATGAAGTTTACATTTGCACATGTAATTTTCATGACACTTTCGTATCTTTTATACATATATATATTATGTAAGAAGTTAATTTGATTCACTATTGATGTATTAGAAAAAAACTTCGATATCTTTAAATTGAATGTGTTTTTCCGAAGTAAGCCAATTCACTGCAATATCATAACTAGAAAGTGCACTGATTAATTTCCGGTAAAATATTGTGGCTTTTTTAACTGTTAAAAGTAACATTTTATTAAAAAAATTATAATTTTGTATAATTAAGTGAATAAGAATTGACGCATCAATGAAATAATATTTTTTTTTCTTTGATATCATCGGCTCAGTGGAAAATGGTTCTCATATTTTAAGTTTTTAAGTCAAAAATGATACATTCAGGTTAAAATCGTTTTGCGAATACGTAATAATACCAAAGATCATTTTGTCTTTTTTTCTTATCTAAGCCTATTTTATTTCTTGGTTACGAGTTGTATTTTTTTAAATAACTTTCCTTTTTCTGTTTCTGACTCAATCGAATAGGAGGATATGGATATTGCTTAAGGTGACTTATCATGTATCTTTAATTATATTTTATATTAAAATTAATGTATATTTATTAAAAGTACTTGAAGTTAATTTCTTCCTACCAGCTAGAATTTCTCCATCACGAGCGAAAACAGAATCTTTTTCATTTGAAAAGTTGAGATAGGACCTTTTTAATCTTCAAAGTTGATATAAAGCCTTTTTCCACTAACTGTCTGTATAAATTGGCATTGCTAATGTAAGATTATTTAAAATATTTTAATCACTTAAGATTTGATTTAGGTATGATTAAACCTTAATTATTCATTTTTCGACGAAAAAATCACAGACGGTACATTTTTATAGATACTCTATTCAGATATTTCACTTTAAAGAATTAATAGACGTCCAAACAGAGTGATATAAAGTTGTTTTGGCTTCTAAATGGAATCACGCAAGCAATTAGGTGTCAAACTGCAGTCACACAAAATTCATTGGTAACGGAGGTATAAAACCGTTCCGGAAGTGTACAAGAATCCTTGAAGCATACCAGTGGTGTACCATGCACGCACGTATTCAAGCGTCTATAGGCATCCCAAGCGTTCACCGAAGCTCAAGTCGATCGCTAAAAGAAACGATCAATCTTTCAGCGGTGCGTAATCGTTGACGTTCCATTAGACGCAATTCTGCACAATGTGCGGGTACGAACGTCGCGTGTCCGGATAATCGCTCGTTTCGCTGTACATCAGCTCGCGCGAACGAGAGGCTATTGAAACGCGAACTCGTGGGTGAGTAATTGGGAAAAAACTACGCTCGGCCCCTAAGGAGTTTTGGGAAGGTGATTTTTTAGTGGCGTACATATATATATACACGTTGCCATTAAGGTTTAGGAAGGGTATGGGCCAAGAGCTTTTACCGCTCGACTGCGGCTGAAAAAGAGGAAATTAATTTTCTTAATTTGCGTTGAAAGAGTTGCGCGATCGAAAAAAGAGGAGAAGGAGTAGATTGAGAGATGCTCGAGATTGTGAATGAGTTTGGTGAAAGATGCACTGTCGTATCTGGAGGTACGAGAATTGATAAATCTCAATTTCACAGTCGAAGCTGTATTAAAATAAATTGATAGTGAAGCGTTTAAATACAATTGCATATTTAATTAAGTAATGTTGCGTATAATTAAGCTGCACTTGTGCACAGTTGAATATCTGGTTAGTTGAACAGTATATTTGTGGTTAATTTTATAGAAAATACAATTTTTAAACTACCGCATGTTTAAAGAGAAATTTTTTTAGCCTATCCGAAACGAAAATCCATTATGAATTTATGTTATACATCTACGAATCGAACAGATCAACAACTTCCTGGTTCTTCAAAATAAACATACATGACGTCGGTAAAAAAAGTCGAGTTCACCGAAAACCTGACTTTTTGAAATTTCAGTAACCCCGAGGCATCCCACACAGCTACACGACAATAAATCCGCATCTCCACCCTCTCCCTATACATACCCACGAGCATCGAAATACTCCCAAAAAGCGCAACTCAACCCCTCATTACTTGCCTGAATTCTTTATCAAAATCGATACACACTCCTCGAAACCGAAACAGTCCGAACGAGGATAAAGGCGCGCACAGGCGAAAAAAAGAAGCGAGCACCGCACAGCTCCCCTAATAACAATAATTTAGCAAGTAAAAAAGAAGCCAGAGAGAGAAAGAGAGAGAGAGAGAGAGAGAGAGAGAGAGAGAGCTCCGCTGCTTCTCCACCCTAAAAAGGTATCACTCATCCGCAAAATTCTAACCCGCTCTTAAGGCTATTTACCGGCTCGCATACACGCGCTTGCACCGCCAATTACTCTTTCTCTCTCTCTCTGACTCTGGTACACGCACTGCACACACAGCAGCAAATGCGCCCGCGGCTAATATAATCGCACTCGCGCATATTTCATATACACGGGCAGACGGACAGTAGGGGGAGCAGCATAGTACAGTGGAGAGCTGTGCGCGCGGCCAGCGGCTAAATGAAAGAGAAGAAGCCAACCGACCAGTCGCTCGCGGAGACCTGGCGAATATAATATAGCCTGTTGCACCGCACGGGGGCAGCCGATCCCCCTATACACTTGTATGCACGCGTGTCTCTATGTGTGTGCGGGAAGAGGATAGCGTATGATTTGTCGGTGATTGATGAGGTCGTGGGTCAAAGCGTTCATGGCTTCAGCGGCGCTCCGAGCAATTTTATATACGTGTGTGTGTGTGCGCGCATTCGTATGTGTGTATAGGGGGAGTCGCGAGAAGAAGAGGAGGTAGAGGATGCTTTGCGCTCCTTTGCCCTCCGCCCCTCCGTCGAGTGCGGTGTATAGTTGCAGGTGAGATTTAGCCGAGGGACACGGGCACGTGGCAAGAATTGAGTGTGTAATGCGTGCCTCGCCTGCACGTTATGTATACGCGACTCGACTGCGCTATGGGCGCTTGCTCGGTGAATTCTCGACGCCAATATCGTGGGCGAGAGTTTGGTGTTAATTGTGCAGCTAACTTAATCATAGAACAGGCTTTGATCGCAGTATTGACTGTTCAGTTCGCTAATGATTGAGATGGGATTCTACAAATACTATATCACAAAGTAATCTTGATTACGTGATCGATAAAATAACAGAACAAGCGATAAGCGAGTCTATGCGAAAGAAATGAAAAAGAAAAAATGGTGTGAAAGAGGAACGAATTGGAAAGAGAATTGCGCTACGTATACGCGGTAGCTGCGGGGCGCGGTATATACACGCTTTTCCCCTGATCCACAGCAATTTGCGGACGCGCGAGTGTAAGCGTAGGCCGCGTTTGCGCTGCAGTATGTGGTTCGCGTGACCGATGGTTATCGATATATGCGGCAGTGATTTTACGAGGAAGCAAATTCAGCCTTGCCGCACTTGCTCGCTTTCGTTACTCCTGCTAAGCGGTATAGACCATCCCCTAATTACCGTGTTTGCTCTGCGAATTCGGGCTTTTCAATTGTTTTTATACATAGGCAATTGAAATATTGCACTTGATTATGCACTGTTGAATTTTAATCGATGCATCAAGTGCTTTCATTAAATTTTGAAAAACGCGTAAATAGTTTACAGGGTACCACACGAATTCGTCGAAAATTGCAGTACCCCAATATTGTACGTACCAGAAATCCATCCCTTTCGCCGTTCTCACTTCGGCCTCCCCTAACCTTTCAAAACTGCATGCGCAATCTTTAAATAACTACATTCGGAAAGAGAGACAAGCAAATAATGCATCGACCTCGACAGCAGCGAGCGGCTCCTTGCATCTTTCGAGTGCGCGCGCGTATAAGTACGCGGTGGGACGACAAATCGAGTCTCTCTCGGCCTCTCATAAGCCTCGCGCGATTAGTCCGCGACTACAGCTGACTAATTTCCACGATTAAGATTGCGCTTCTTCCCTTCTATATACGCAGTGCTGCCAGTCGACTGGAGAGCGGTAGGTAGGGCAGTTTATTAGCGGGTACCGACACACTCGTTTGAATAATCATCGCGCGAGAGAGCTCTTATCGAGCGAACTTACTTTATCAGTATGGTTTATCCGTGCGGCAGCTGAGGATCGATCAAATTGACCGGCGCACTGGTGGCAGCGCGTGACAGTTTTGCTCAGATGCAGGAGAGCTTGGCCTTTGCGGCGATATTCCAGTTTGGAGTTTTAACTGATGCTATCGTGGTATTTCCATTTCTGATAACAGTAATTATGTCTAAACCTAAGTTATTTAATGTTTTAGTACGGTTTCCATAAATTTTAGAAAAAAAAATTTTCATTTATACAAAGCTTTCTGTTCTACCAAGCAAAACACTCCGTTAACGCATGGGTTCACATAATATTTATTCTTTTATTGAAGCTATACCCGATTACAGATCGTTTAGCTTTTACTTTAATTTGTTACTGCAAACGTATTTTCATTATAACAAATTTGTTGCATTGTATTTTTGTATTTGCATTTGTATTTATTGACCATGAAATAGTATTACAATAAGGGTTTAGAGACGAACGTGTCGCCTTTACAAATCCTTACATACAACACTCCTACAGAAGTAAAAATAGTTACTTGTACATAGGCTGGTCTTAGACTTAATTTAGCTTAAACTAAAAGAAAATTGAAAGTAACTATTTATTTCTATATTTTATAATTTATCTACCACCATATAAACTTTGAAAACTTAATTGTAAATATTACATTAATGTATCACCACATAAACTATAAAATTTTAACATCTTAATTTCTATTAATTATTGCAAGTGCTATATACCATTCACAATGAACTTTTTAAAATTTTTTTTTTCAATCCTTTGGAAAATGTTAATTTCTTGAAATCCTTTGAAAGTTTATCAAATTCTTTTATAGCTACAATGTAACTATTTTTCTCACTTATTCGTTTACTTCCTTTTTGGTAATTGAATACTCTTATTTCTAGTATTATTATTATTTTTGTAGATTTCCTTTAAATTATTTATTGAGAAAAATATGGTCAATGTACTATCAGATTTTTCAGTGTAAACTGCTTTAATAAAAATAGAAACCAAAAATTTATTAAAAAAAACATTCCTCCCAACCTCTTAAAATCTGCCGCGTCTGATTAGCAGACTGGCAGATGCAATCTCGCCTCAAAAGTGATTCCTCGCATAAGATCCACGATAATCAATAATCGCCGCGCAGATAGAACGAAATATTACCAATGATACAGAAAAGTGCCGCAAGACTAACGACTGTCCATCTCGCATATCCTCTAATCCCCATCTAATTACTATTAAACGCATCCACGTAATAAAGAAGGATCGATCCTATTAAATTAATTAAAAATAAAAAAAATATTCTCAAGCGAGGGAGAAAGAGATATGAATAAAAGAAGAGAGAGAGTGAGAGAGAGAGAGAGAGAGAGAGACGAAGGGAAGAAAGAGAGAAAAGGAGAAGAAGGACCTCCCTATCCACGCGCAGATAACATCCATAATCGTAAGCGCGATCTTATCTCTTGATTTATGAAACGCGCCGGACTACGCGCGATATATACGAAAGGCAGCGGTTCGAGAGACGGACCACGGGGGACAATTTGTTGCACGTCCCCTTAAGCGTGGGAGAACGCGAAATTTCCCTGGTGTGTAAGTGTGTGTCCGTCTCGCGCGGGAGATAAAGAGAGGCATGGACTGCGTATATACGCGCCAGGATTGTAGGGTCGCGTATATATGTTTAAACCGTTTAGGAGCGGTCGCGCAGAAGTCAAAAGTTAATTATGCGCCTGGATGTCTCCCGGCCTAACAGATAGTTACATGTGTCCCTGTTAAGAGTACATTAAATGCATTTCGCGGCTGGTTTTGCTCATAATTAATGGTGTTTTATTGATTTGTTTCTGGTTGCATTTGAGATTGCAGCGATGCTTAGGCTCATGATGTTTATACCGAAGAAGCTCGTAACTGATTTTGATGAATGTGAAATGCAGTTTTTGTCAACATAATGAATACATACTGACATGAATATCTATTAATAAAGGTTTTTAATTTATAAAATTGGCATAAAAACTTCTCTGCATTACTATTCGTAAAGTTTTGCTCATTTCATTTCAAGAGCTAACTGGAATTATCTTCTGAATACAGAACGCCAACTTAACAAATGACTATCTTAATAAGCGATTAACAAAATGTAAATAGGAAATAAAAGTTTTTCTGCGCTGTAAAGATGCATCAAGACATTTTCAACATACATTTACGCTCGGGGGAGCACGCAGTAAGGAAAAAAAAAGGTATAATTCAATTCCAACCCGCAGACCTAATCTGTGTGAATCCTTTCAATTACAACGGAGAGATGTCTCTGATAATACAAGTCAGCAGACACCAGGCGACCGAAAAATACGAGATTATTTTTTTGTCTCTCCCCCGTCGCATACAAATAGAAACTAAAGGCAAGAGCGAAAACGCGCAAGAAAAAGGAAGAGGAAAAGAGAGAGAGAGAGAGAGAGAGAGAGAGAAAGAGAGAGTCGCAGAGATAGCCGAGTATAGGCCTGCATTAATCCGACGTAATCAATTTCGTCCTAATTGGGGATTATACGGAGGCCCAGCGTTAATAGATTAATTTATTAGGCGAAAGCCCTCAAAGGAGCCGACCGAACTCCGCTTACCCGCGCGCCTCGACGACGTATTAAGTATCCGCTATACGTCGACGACGACGACGACGACGACCAAGACGACGCGATCGTTAAAACGTGCCGCGCGCGATTCCTTCTTCTTATAAAGCTCCTTGTGGCAAGGCAATTTTGTATACTATGGTCGCCAGATGTACACTCTCCTGCATATATATATGCGCCTGTGGATCGACCGATGTGTGCGTGCGATATTAGCGAGGGCAGCTCCGCTTAGGCTCCTCGGCTTGATTAATTGATCCTCATTGTTTTGGTTCTGATTGCGGGAACTTGTGCGGCTCTCGACTCGCTTTGTAAGCGCACATTTTTGTGGGATTCGTGAAATGTTTCATTGATATATACACGTAATACTGATTTCTTCATTATAACCAAGACTTATAATAAATTAGCAGATTTTGAAATGATGATGTGGTCGATGCAAAGAAATTAAAGCGTTATTATTCTGTGGTAATTAAATTTAATTGCACTAAAAGTTTTCTTTTAGCTACAGCAATAAATTGTACAACAACTAATTGTCCTATACATGTATAATGACGTGTTCTCTTCTTAGTGTAGTCTCCCTTTATTTCTGGATTACGAAAATCCGCGTCTTAATAAATGAGTTCAATTATATTATTACCTGAGTAAGATTTACAATCAAAGGTAAGGCGAACCCTTACACCATAAAAGTTAAAATGTAAAAACATGAGAAAAACATCCTAATTGTTAAAAAGGTCTAAATTTTCAAATTTTCAATTTAATTCATGTATGAGAAAGATTATTTAAAAAATCATGTTTTAAATACACCTATGTCTTACAAGTAATTACGGCCACAGTAAGAATCGTTTATTTTGAGGTTCAATATAATATGTAAATTATTAGTAAGTCCATACAAACATTGTAACTGTTAGATTTTATAAATATTTCCAATAAAATTACACTTTGTAAACGGTACTTATAGTCTAAATCTCAAACTCAGATCTCTGGCTGCGCAAAAAGCAATCCTCATTCAATTCCATTCAAACATAAACTTATGCTTGTACAAATACTCTTAAACGTACACCGCGAGAGAGAGAACAAGTATACACATGGCACTTGTGTGACAGTGCGAGGATTCGCGCGTAATTGTAAAGCCACCGCGAGTTGAGTTCCAGTTCCCGTGCAGATAAGAGCCGATGTTTACAACCCGAAGGTAGCATGTCTACGAGCCGCGGCTCTTGATAACACAGATTAATCTACGGGCTTTCCTTACGGTTGCGCCTTTTCGCCGTTTCTTCTTCTCCTCGATTTTCTCGTTCTCCCGGTGTTGGTGCATTAAGAAACTTTTGCGGGGATGATTTATAGTGCACCGAAAATCGGCATATTTGTCAGACGCGTCGGTTTGCTAAATAATTTAGTGGTAATGAAAGCTAATTGTTTTCGGTGCGCTTTCCGGTCGCATTAATCTCTTGCGGTGTGTTGATTTTAGTGATTGATCGTTGAGCCATATATTGTGCGGATATGCGATAAAAAATTACTGTAACGAAGCTTGTGAAAAATACATGTCTTTTTTTATTGTTTGAGATTACTTTTTTAATTTTACTAATATTTTCAGGAGTTTTGTACTGGTAATAATGTGAATTTCTTATTCTGTCCATGAATTGTGTTCCATGAAATAATACCCACTTTTCACTGATCTAGTTTAATCTGATTTCGAGTAGAAATTTCGCGTTTTTACTCAAAATCAGTAAAAAATAGCTCTCTACCTTGTACAAAACAAAGACTTTACTTTTTTTTAAATTGGTTTTAAACCTTAATTATTTTAATTAAGCAAGAACCCAAAATTCACGCGTGGCCAATTTAGAGAGTAGAAGAATTATTTATAGTCAGCCGAATGAAGATTCAAAATAATTTTTGTATTGGGAGTGTGACAAAGACTGAATTAAAAAAGGACCTTTTGCTTAAAAAGAAAGTTTTAAGAGACTTGATTAAAAACGTATGTCTCACTAGATTTGTTTGTTTCTACTCCCAGGGAAATTAAACATTGGACGCTAATCACTCGGCCTTTTTTAAACTATTTTTCTGCAAATAAAAAAAGGGGAATAATGTTCTGTTCAAGTTTCTGAGACGAATCTCATACCCGTATAAGAGATCACTTTACTCAAAAACAGTACTCAAAAACAATGCTGGGTCCGCACTGTCAAGACTAGAACAAGACTAAAAACCCTACACGCAAAAAGATCCCCATAACTCTATAAACGCGAGGCGCGCATCTCAAAAAGAAAATTGCAAAAACGCGACGAGCCCTCGGCTGCTCTCCAGCATTTACACTAATTCGCAAACTCGCTATATAAGCGACTGGGAGCGAAACTTTAGCGCGCGGCACATCGTCTCGACGACTCTCATCGCCCTCCTCGCACACACTTATATATACGCACACTACAAGCCATGAAATCGGTCCCAATGCCCCTTCTAACAGGCATCTCCATAAATCCAGCTGTGCAGGCGCGGCTACACGTACGCCGGGGTGTGTCATTAGCGCCGAATAACGAACGCGATATTACGCGCTCAGCTCTCGCTGTTGCACCGATTGCTGCCTCTCTAGCCTCCAAAATAACGGCCTGCTTGCGCCTGCGCCTGTCGTGCACTTTATTTTCCTCGCTTTTTCGCTCTCTCTTCTCTCTCTCTCTCTCTCTCTCTCTCTCTCTCTCTCTCATTCCCCCCTTCTTGCGCTCTCGCGCGAACTATATATCCCATGGATGAGATGCGCTGCCCGAGTTTCGCGGAAATATATAAATATATACGCGATTTACGTCGTGGGGCCTCTTCCTACGACGACGCCAGCACCGAGATCGACGCGTATATGGAAGGGAGAGAGAGGCTGCACGAGCGTAAATCATTGGTGCGCGAGATTTTCGTTGAGGATTAAGCTCTTTTTTTATCTTGATTAGCGACACGCGCGAGTACAAGGAGCCAATGAACCAGTTTACTAAATCAATTTTGTATTTGTATATCTGTATTTGTTCCAGAAATAATATTTCATTCGCATGGAAAATGCTATAGAGATATAAGACTTTCCTTCCTGCTTTTCTCGTTAACGTGAATTCATTTTCTTTAGAATTTATTCTAAATATTTTTAGAAATACGTATAATATTTTAAAACTTAAAGTTTTGAATATTAATTGTAAAAGTTAATATTATAAATATAATAATACGTTATAATTAATTATGTAACTAAGTATATGTATAATATAAATAGTATAGTTTACTTTATAATTAATATGTTTAAGTCAACGCATTTTATATAAAATTGATGAGAAACAGCATTTAATTCAAAACTTTTCAATAGAATATCATTATAAGCAACGCAGAAATACATGTCAATTAAAAGTCAAGTCGATCTATTTCCTTTGGGAAGATCTGAACGATCCCACAGTCTTCGGGGACAAGAGAGATAGAGAAGAAAAATCAGGACGCAGGTTGAGCGATAGCTCCTCGGGATAACAGAGCGAAGCCGAAGCGGCAATTTATACATCGGTTGGTGGTCAGCCGGCCGGGGCCAACTTTATACAACGCATCCTCGTCATGCCGAAAAGAAGAAAGAGTTGAAGTCGATCGGGCGCTCCGATAACTCTCGCCTCGCGAAAATTCGTATCAGCTACATCGCTTTCGGCACCCATATATGCCAGTGTTCCACCAGTATACCTGTACACACACACACACACGCACGTATATACAAAAACACTCTTACGCGCGGAGAGTCGGTGCGAACCGTTATAAAGGTACACGCCCGGTCATTTGTCCTTATCGCCGGAAGAGATTGTCAGGTGTATTAGTATTAATTCGTATGGCGCGTCGGCCACTTTTTTAGCGTCCAGACTCTCTCCCGGAGAGCAGAACACGCTTTTTCGGGTACGACCACGCCGTTGAAGGCGGATTTTAATTTTGCCGAAAATTGACGAAGGCTTTTTCGCTCTGGGAGAGTGCAGTTACGTCTTGCAGCGAGAACTGTGACGCAAGTGCAGTTTAAAGTCTCGTGAAAACCAGATTGAACGTTCCGACAAAATTAACAATTATTAGAATAATTTGAAAGACGGTAAATTGTATGGACGGACGTTTACAAATGACATACTAAAAAGTGAGATTAATGAACGGATCATTTTACCCATGCATATTATTGTAACTTTTTAATTTTTGGGCAAGTAATTAACGTCTCTATAAATAATAATTTTGTGAAAAGCTAGAGAATGTTCTTAGATATTTTCAAAAATATTCATAAATAGATGGCACTTTACCGTGATTTGTTTAAGCATAAAAATTTTCTCCATTTCGCAACTAAGCATTTATTTTAATAATCCAACAATACATACATTTTCTATAAAATCGATCTTTATCACAAGTTTCGTTAATTTGTTTATAATTTAATTACAGTCCCATTTAGAAATCACCTATAATTCACAGAACGTCAAAAGTCAAAGTTCATTAAACTTTTGATTCCACATCCGGCTCGTTCATTAACCAATTCCCAAGCTTTTATTTTCCTAAAGGGTTTTCACAAAGAAGATTTTCCGCATGCCGTCCACAACAAAAACAGGACGCGATGGCTCAAAAAGCCATAAAATCACCGCATTAAAGACCATATATAACCTTTCAACTTGCAAAAATTCAAGACCCGCCGACTCGCACACGCACACACACACACTGTATACGTATAATCGTTCCGCTCGAATCACGTATATAGTACACGGCATACAAGCGGCCATCAGGCACATTAGCGTTTTTTCAGCCGACGCGGACGCGGCGCCGGTCGTTTACGCACCGTAAAAGCCACCCTCCCCCTCCGCAATCCTTTTTTCTCCCTTCCCCCTCTCTCCCCCTTACCGCGTACATCCACGTATTACGAAGTGTATGTAACGCAGGAGCGGAGGCACAGGAGCGAGCGCAAAAAGCGCGGCCAAAATAATTATCGGGCAATTACTTTATCGTAAAAGCATGGATGACGCGACTACTGTAGCGCAGCAGCAGAGCGCCCGACGAGGCCCAATAAATTCCGCGGAGCTCCGCGCGGCTCGAGCAATGACGAGGCGACCCGCACTCTTGCAGACGCTACCTACATATATATATATATATATATATATATATACGTACACACACATAATATAATATATGTGTATATATGTTTAAATGAATTGAAAGTGTGGGTATGGACTTTTTGGCAAAAAGCATCGAGCGAGGATTGCCGATCATAAAAGTCGGATATATGTGTGTTTCGGGACATATGCATAACAATAAACGACGTTGCGATCGTTCACTCGTTAACGGTTTGTCGGCTGTGGCGCGCTCTCCTTTTTGCTCTCTCCCTCTTTTCTTTCTTTTCTCGTGCGCTTTGGTAGAGACCGACGTTTTTATTGTGCCGCCGCCGCCGCCGCCGCCGCCGCCGCCGCCGCAACGAGTTTGTGTATGTAGGCTATTGCGACGTGTGGGCATATACCCGTGATGCTGCCCCCCAGTGACATTGTTTATTACGGAGCAGTAAGTATTCCATTTTTTTTTCTCTCTTTTCGTAAGTGAAGAAAACGGTATATTTAATTTCGCTGGGGGGCTCTCCTTTCGTTGGATGCGCTGAATAAGGTATATTATTATTGTATATGGAATCGCGTGATTTTGTGCTCATGCTAATTGTTTACAGTACTCGAGCTTGTGAAATACGCTGTGAAATTCGCACTGTGGGAAAATTTGTCACTTTTCTCCACTGCATGCGTTGACAAAAGTTGTGCGAAAATCTACGTCTTGCTGTATTCATCTGTTTCTACTTCCACGTATTAAGTAGGGTCGATCACAACCCAAGTAAACAATTGAAGTCTTTTAACATAATCAATTCATTGGCGGCATTTTTTCGACATGAGTGGTTTTCTCAGTAAAGTCTCTTAATAAGCGCTTTGGTCGCATCGTGTATCCCACGACCCTCAGCAAGCGTGGGCGACCGATTCAATTCGGCATAATTACAATGCATCAGTGGCCTCGCTCTCGCTACAATAGACTCCTTTCGCTCTTCAAAAATTATAATCGTTCCAGCACGATGACACGCAACAATTGATTTATACCGCTTATTTTTCCACGCGCACTTAGAGACAATTCATTCTCAAATATATCAAACATCGGTTTCGCTGTTCTTCGGTATGTTATTTCAGTAAGAGAGTCTATAACTTAGTAAATCTGTAAATATGCAGTGAAAGTTAAACTATCAAAAGTAAATGAATATGTAATTTTTTGGATAAGTTTGACACCAACTATTCTGAATAGTGAAAAATATAATCACCTTAAAATAAAGAGTGACTTTTATGTAAGATAAATTTTTACACATTATTGCATTAGCACGAAAAACTTTTAGATATTTGAAGCAGTTTACAACATATCAATAAAATCCATCCAGAATAAACATACCGCACGCTCATAATTCCAAAGTCCTCAGCTTTTGTATACCCATGAATTCCGAATTTTTACAAAACCGCGTGCAGTGTATATACACGCAGGCTTTCATAAAGAGGCAACATTGAATCGTCCGTATAAGCTCGCGATGCATGTGCATATGCACGTACCGTATGGCAAGGGCCATACCCGCGCATATGCGCACTTCCTCGACGTCGTAGTCGTCATTCATCATTTATGCGGAGAGAGAATTTGTGCGGGTGACGCGTTCTCTCTCCCTCCTCGCTCTCTTGCGTGCAACAGGACACATTGTTAGGCAGACTCGCCGCGACACAGGTGGTCCCCGTTTGCTTATATATATATATACGCAAGTGGAGGTATATTCCACAATAATCCAACGTCTCGGGGAGATGGTGACCTATTCGAAGGCGTGAAATATCGCCGGGTTCTCGAGGCGACCCTAGGCCGCCAATTAATTTTACGCGTGTGTACGGCTTCGCGCGCGCAGCTCCAACGTTTATTGGCTTTCGCGCGGCATTGTGTCCCGAGTCTGCCTCGATATACAGACATTTTCTCTCATTTCTCGGGAGGTTATACGAGCTATCCCTACAACTGACAGAATTGAATTGAACGATGTTATTTTTGCACTTTCGATTAGGTGATATCGTGCAATTAACATTCCCCGATCTTTGGATGCGTGCATTGGTATAGCTAATTAAAAACCTCAAACGGCGAGATAAAACGGAGAAGTGTCCCCTCTCACTCTCTCTCTCTCTCTCTCTTTCTCTCTAAACGCACATCCCTCGAAGCACATCATCGAAATTTAAGTCGCGGCCACGATAAATCAAGCGATAAACGACGACTAATGCCCAATCCAAAACGCATTTGTCACCAAGCGCCTCTCCACTTATCGCTCCGTGAATCCCTCCGAAACACACACACACACACGCACAAACACACTGGCGCTGTAACTCACAAATCGCTTGTCGCGCGTCCTCACTCGAACACCACACGCACGCGCTAGCAAAACTCATTAGCTGCACACCCGCGAAAGATGGAGGGGGGGGGGGGGGGGGGGAAAAAAAGGACATAGCAAAAAGAGACGACGAAATTCCTGGCCGCTTGATGAGCCGCGCGCGCTCCTCGCTCCGTGTTCACGCATACACGCGAGCGCGTGGGTGCACACGTGTGCAAGACGACGCGAGACGCCCACGCATCTATTCCCGGACAGTTTAAAAAGGCTACTCTCGCGGCTCGAGACTGTTCCTCTCTCTCTCTTGCGCCAAGTGGTATGCCTTTGTGCCGACTGTGCACGTACGCGACGCGTCCTCGTCAAAGTTGATAAGGTTAGGGTCTCCGGGTATATACGTATACGCAATATTCAGCGCTAAAATTTATGTCCGCGCGCAAATGAGATCGAGATTTATCGTCGTGGGAGTCTCTAATACGGAGGATTGGAATGTCGTGGGAGAGAGAGAGAGAGTGAGAGAGACTTGCGGTGTGCGCCTGCAGTGTGTGTTTAATATGCGCGCAACTTCTTTGCCGCTTTTGCACGGCCAGCGTGTGTGCATATGCAGGGAGTTCGAGTGAAATATTGCTCGCGGTGTTTGCGAGTTTTTGAGGAAGGGGAATTTTTGTTTGGTTTACCGCGAGAGATGCGGCCGCGACACCCTATGTGGTTGTACTTAATTGCTTGGTGGCTCGTAATGATGTGGATTTAGTGTTTGAGGAAAAGCATTTATTATGGATGGTGCCAAAACTATCGGCGAGCCTTCATCGGAATATCGAAGCTTCGAGAACGTTTTTGATTAAACCTTCATTGGATCATTGACTTTTGGCACACTTATATGGACAATGCTCGTCTTTGAGGAAACATGCAACCTCGAACATATAACCATTAATTTAATCACTATTTAATTTTGTAGACGATCTCGATTTTTATTCTGTAAATAAAATTTGTGTATTTTTCTAAATGTCTATTATATTTTCTATAACTTATGGTAGAAATTTAAATACAGTTTTTTCGATGATGGGTGATACGACTTTATAACACGGAACTATGAATTTACTTCGGAAGCACTACATAAACCTTCATAAAGTATAATTATAATTTCAAATTGATTAACTTTGACAACTATACATAAGCGAATCATTTACCACCAATTACTTCATCATACCATCAACGTCAACATTTAAATGAGATGTCGATTTTCAATTGCTCTTTATCTTTATAACGCACCGTTTACAACGATCGTCCCTCTGCCCTAGCAACCAAAAAAAAAAAGAAACATCAGCAGCTCAATCACTACAGCCCTGATATATAAAAGCGAAAAAGTCCCGCACAATTAAGGCAAATAAAATAATCAAGACCAATCGTGCACGATCATCGGCTCCCTAAACCCTCCAGCAGCGAGCGATGAATCGAACAGACCACCTCTAAAAAAAAAAATATACGTGATAAGAGTCTGCATGCACGAAGATCTTCAATAAAACCGCCCACCCAAGCGCCACTTGTTTTCGCCCTCCCCTGCTCTCGCAGTATTGTAATTTAACGGCGCGTCGGCGGTGGCGGGAGAGAGACCACCATGAATATTCATAGTGGTAATGACGCGGATAATTGCGAGCGCGTGCGTCGTTCGGGACGCGGTACCGCGCGCCTTCTTTTTACGCGCATGTGTGTGCCCGCCCTAGAATAGGCGGTACTACCGCCCGCGAGTACATTATACGGGTCTATATGTGTGCGATGTTTTTCTTCGCTACTTTATATAGTGGGAGCGTAATACGGTTGGCGCACGCACCACGAGTTTTACGTGCTTAAGGTTTTTGCGCATAATCCTGCTCTAATGGTTTGCTTCTTTTTGCGGTTGTTATGAAACGTTCGTCTTAATCCGTTTTAACTTTTGTACGCGCTATTTAGATAATCCGTACGTTTTCGATGAGATAGCTAGTCTTTATACGCAGGAGGGTTGAAATCAGTTTTGTTCAATTAGGGGATTAATTCGCTGGTGTATAAAAAATAGAACGTTAAAAAATGAATAACAATGTATTAAAATATAGCAAAGAACATATAAGCTAATGGAGAAAAATGAAAACCGTAGCTTGGCCATCGACGCATCAACCAAGCATCGATTTCCACCCCAACGTATAAAGAAAGGAAGCACCGCACAAAAAAAGCTCGAAGAACTCAACCTCGAGCAAAATGACAGTAAAGAACAACGAGACAACAAGAAAGCTAGAAGGCTCGGCAAGCAATCGTTTGAAGAGGCTTTGCACCCACGCGTCGGATGAGCGCGCAGATGAAGTGTTTGTTGTTGGGGCGGGCGCGTGAATTACGAGGCAGAGCAAGAAAGAGATTAGGATTCAGCACCACCGTATAGAACAAGAGCGAAGGGGAAGCGAATATAACAAACGACTGAATGTCGGCAAATGAGATCCGGGAAACATTGCAATTATACTGTTGCGTGCGCAGCGTCCACGTCTTCGACGGCGGCTCCCCTTTCGGAGACCAGTCTTAACGAGACAAAGGCAGCTTCAGGAGCAATAACAGAGAGAAAGAGAATAGGCTTACGCGTGCAGGCTCTGTCGATTTTTTCCTTCGACGTCAGCTACCTGAATTGCGCATCTACTTTGCAATAATTGTCATTTCGATTTATTACCTGTTTTTTTCTCTAAAGTGATTCGATATCGCTATTATTGGATACGAATTTTTGACGTTGCATGTCAAACTAAAACCAAACACAGTACTATTGTCACAAATAATTTCGCAGGTCGACTCTGAACACTTCGATTATTCATTCGACTTCTGCTTACAAATTCAAGGTCATACAATCTCGCAGAATATTTATACCAAAGTCCTCTGGAAATCTATAAGTAAACAGAAATTTCGAGCTTGCAGCAGAAAATTTATTCCGCCGCGCACTAATTACCCTCACTATTTCTTTGTGCGCGCATATTTCGATCCCCGAACTATAATACATTATAAAACCATATACGGATGCTTTACAAAAAAATATGAAAGGATGAAGAAGAAGCCCTGAACACTTAAATTATCGCGAAACCTTAAATAATTCGCATTTCACAATCAAAAGCGCATAAATCCCGTAAGCTCGGCTCATACGCACCGTATCCCGGGTAAACTTTATTGCAGAAATTATAAATTCAATTTTCTCAATTGGCGCTCGCTCGCGATGCGCGCTGTCATTCCCCTTCTATCTCTTTCTCTCTCTCTCACTATGAATTCGAGAGCACGACACGAGTGAGAGAGGAAGCGAGATAGAGAGTAGCCTCCCGCACACGATGTAAATTAGCGTGACTTACGGGTGCCACGACGGTCGAGCGGCCGCTGCGCGGTGCTCCGGCATATTCCATTTATTTATTCGCTCTCACACGCGGACACACTCGCGCGCGCGCGCTCCAACTTATTTATGTATATGAATGCGCGCGCGCGCGAATTCGCACTATGCAGGCGTATTTATTACGCTATGCGCACGCAGCGCGCTCGCGTATAAGCCCGTGAAACCTGAGATTTCAGCGGGTGGGGAGAGAGAGAGAGAGAGAGAGTGCAACGAGAGAGGATGGAGCAAATGAATCAGCGTGATGAAATTCTCGCCGGGGAGTGGGTCCGAAATGACGTATAATAGTGTTTAACGCTCGGCAACCGCGGGAGAACTAAGTTTGTATAGAATTCGCGCGCTTACTACGTTTTTCCCGTTTGCGGAGGGACGAGTGCGGCACGCGCTGCCCCGTGAACGCGATGCCTCGTGCACGCGTGAATTATTCTTCTTTTTCGCGGCTTGATGGAAAGCGCGGAAACCTGCGCGACGCTGCGCCGCGCCGAAATCATAACACGTAATTACTGAGGCATTTTCGAGGATGATGGAGCGATCTTCGTCACTTCACTTGGTAATTTGATTAGAGCGACGGATTTGCGCGATTTAAGTCGATAAAAGTTGATAAAGTGGATATTGAATTATTGAATTGGTAGATTTATATAAAAACGACGTAAGCTTCTTATCTTCCGAGAACATTATTAACTCGATTATAACATTACTAAACAAATTATGATTGACGGTATATTTACAATTATTAACATCAGTAGATGAGTTCCGAGTATAGCAAAATATATAGTGTATGACTATAAAATGAAACTAAAGGTATTTGGCATAAGTGTCAAAAACTTTTTCTGCAATACAGCTTCCACTCTTTGTTATAAGATAAGAAAGAGCGGTATGAATAAATTAAGGTAAGTATTCATGTTGGCTTATGAGTATAATAAAATTAGCGTAGATTTATGAATTGATAGTTAAGTACTTAAATAATTGTTTAAGTTTAATACCTACAGGCAAAGTTAAAACTGAAATGGTTGTTCTCATAATAAACCTTTATCTTAAAACTGAAGCTTCTAGAATAACTTTACGTAAATGTAAATATTATACAACATGCATGAATAGGTATTTTTCTTCAAATATCTTTGTATTAGAACAGCTGATGTTCATCCACTCAATTGTACGCGATACATGAATATCATAAGAAATTTGAAAGTTTTAGTTTCTTCGTGGTAGAGCTAGAAAAATATTCAGCAATACTGTAGATCTAAATAGTAAACTGCATTTGATATCATTTTATTATTCGAAGAAAGAAATGGAAAAATATTTTTTAACAGTAATATATATTCTATCGTTTATCACAACTATCTATAGCAGTGAAGTAAGATATTTTTATTAACGTGTTTATTTCACAAAAATTCACAATTTACTCTCTTTTCATCATTTGTTTTTTCTTATATTAGTTGCAGTCTTTATCTGCCAATGAAAATGAATTTCATACATTTTTTGCTGGTCAACATACTCCAGTATGGTTTATAGAATCAAATCTAAAAGATTCTAAAAAACCTTATTTAAGTCAAATTACAGAGGTAAGGAAAATTTTTAATATAAACCATGTAGAGTGCTTTTCTTGATAATAAAATATCATACATTTTTAATAATTTCAAGGCTTTATATGATGCTGGTTTAATAAGCCAAGATTCAAGGGAAGAATCAGCATCAATTACAAGCAGCAACACTGACCTTTCACCTTTAAAAGCCAGTATTTTTATTTCATTCACTTTTTACTGAAACGTTACTCGTAAACTATAATATTTTTATTACATCCATAGGCTGAAAAGGACATGCTTTACTTGGAAATATTAGTAGTAGTCGATTACGGCCTGTACAAGTAAATAAATAAAATACTAGTTAACGTTATAAGAGTAAAATTACAGATATACATTTATAATATAATTTTAGGAAACTTGGTGAGAATGTTAAAAGTACTCTCAAATACGTTACTAGTTTTTGGAATGGCGTCGATTTACGTTACAGATTAATCACTTCCCCACTAGTTTATATTAATATTGCTGGAATAATAATAGCTAAAGTAAGTATTTAAGTATATTTAAGAATTTTTATTTTATTTCATGTTAGTTTTATTCTTATAAAATATAAATTGAAAATAGGATCCAAATGCTCTGTACTACGTACAAGAAAGTAAAAACAATAGAGGACATGTGATTGCAAATAAGGTACTCTTCGAAGCTGGCAAATATTTTTTGTACGAAAGGAAGATAAATAATTATGATATCCCTGTTACAATGACTACGTAAGTAGACGAAAGATTAAACGTTATAATAAATATCTATAAATGGATTTAAATATTCCTTTGGTATTTACACCGTATATTTCATTGTTAATAAATTAGTGAAGATCTTTGCTCAATGAGCAGTACAAACATTTGCTACTCTGACATCGTTGGTACGTACTACACATAAACTCTTGTTTAAACTTTCACACATTTTACTAGGAGATTAATTAATTTATATTATACTTTGCAGGACTCTCTTTACTTGGCAAAGCCTGCAGTTCACATTTAAATACTGCAATCATCGAAGACAATGGAGGATTCAAAGGAATAATCGCTGCTACTCACGAAATCGCTCACTTGTAATAAAATCAATACTCATAATCTTTCTTTTAATTTTCCAATATTAAGCGTTATTTATAATAAATGATTCTATAAGACAATTTTAATTTTAAGATTGAACGTACCCCACGATGGAGAAGGTGAGGCTGCGCGCTGCTCAACAAGTGCCGGTAATATTATGACGCACTCCGCAAGCATAAGCGAGAATAATTTCCTCTGGTCGCAGTGCAGCAAGGATATTTTGCAGAAATTTTCCTTGTAAGTTTGAATACTTAATAATTGAATTATTCCGGATGTACAAAGTACGTACACTTTCAGGACTAGTGACGCTGATTGTTTGAGGAACAAACCCAACCCAGGCTCGCCGGCTAAAAGAATTTTGCCGGGGAAATTGTTGAATGTTTTCGAACAATGCGCTCGAGCTGGTTATAGTGTACCTTGTGCTGTAAGTGTTGCTCAACTAAGCTGTGTTTATTCTTAAAAATGTGACGATGTAATAAGACAATATGTAATGATATTCTATAGAATGGCCGCAGAGTATGTAATGTACTATCTTGCTTCCGATTGGATAGTAAAATTTGCGACACCGATGGCCCGGCAGCAGAAGGATCATCTTGTGGATCAAATCTGGTTCGTACTATTACAGAATCGCTATAACAATTCTATACATTCTATACATAAAATATTTGGAGAATCAATAACTTTATTTCATTTTCATTTTCAGTACTGTCGAGATGGTCAATGTGTGCCAGATGTTTAAAAACATAAGTACCTTGAATACGCTTACACTTATTTCAATAAAATATTATAATACTTGCTGTCGAACACTTCTTACGATTTCAATTCTACAACTGTATCAATACTAATTTGAACACGCAACACTGTTACTTCTAAGTAACTGCCCACAAAAATCCATAAATCTTCAAACAATCAAACGGCTGCTTTCACAGGAAAACGAAAACTTCTCTAGAGTAATAAAGGCCGTGGTCTAAGTAAATGTATAACTGCGTCGAGATTTTCATGACGGGTACGTATTGCACAATGTTAAGCGTGAGCAAGCGAATTCGAGAATCCAACAAGGCAGAAGTGTAGAGAGGACGACGTTGATGCACGTCTGGTGATCATTTCACGTCGCGGAGTGGCATTTCCGACTCATCATCGCCGAATGAAGCAGCAATGTTCGCTTATATACACTTGCCCCCTGCATTGCTTGCTTAAGGTAAACAAACGCTATAGCATAATTTTGCTTTCTCGTACAGAAATAGCTTTATCACGAAAAAATAAAGTTTTTCAAAAAACGTGATTGAAGTGATTTTGAATACCTATTCTCCTTTTTATAGTTAGATATTTTGGTATTTTACTTAACTGTAGATCACTAAAAATTATAATTATTTGAATGTTTTAGCTATTACTGCGGTTGATTTTAACACAAAAATTAGTTTTCATTGTCAAATAATAATTAATCGACGCGAAATTAGAGTGAGTTATCTTTTCCGTTTGAAAATTGATCAAGCTATTAATTAATAAAGCGCATAAGAAATATTTTATTTTTCCCGGAATAAAATTTATCTGATTTTTCAATTATAATCCCCCAGGATCACGTTTGACTAAACATCAGTATGACCACCGTGTAACCAACATCCACTTTTCTCGGTATTATTCACTCCTCGTCGCTTACCCACCGCAAAATAAGAGAGAAACCTCATACTCTTTTCTTCGCGGATCATCTCAATTAATAACGTCCTGCTGGATTTCGTATATCGAAGACTCATTGTAGGGCTGCACACGAGTGCACATGTATATACGTACGTATATTTAATTATTCGAGGCTGGCCTCGCGGCCACACAGAGTGTAGTCGACCATATAAAAAATCACCCAATTATGCTAAAGTCATATCGGCCTTATACCTTAATTGATTGTCCCGCATGCATCTCGCTTCGATTTTCGGTACCCCTCGAGAGAAGGCCAAAAGTCGACAGTCGCGAGTACGCCAGGAATTTTAAGCGCGCCGAGGTTCTGCTGCTTGTGGTATAAAAATTCATGTCAGCGATCGTTGGATATAAGTTTTTATCCCCTCCGCTCGGCTGCATCGTCAAAATTAATCGACAAGTAATCGCCTGCTATATGAAAAATTTCCTTTTCTTATTATTATGCATTCGCGCGCACGTTTACGAGCTTCGAATACCAGACTGCAGCCGCAGCAGACGCATGCGTTGATGCGTCCGCGTGGTGAACACCTGTTGCGCTTTTTGTAGTTCCAGTCATTTCCGCGACGCTCCACCACCGCTCGGCTTTATATGGACACACTCTGCATTCTTCTATTTTCACCGCTTCTTATTTATCGTCTTACTTACAGTAGTATGGTCATTATAATGGTGAGTTTAAAATCGTGATTATCTTTTAATTGGCAGCGGTCACTTTTTCGGAGTCTCGCAAATTATTGAAAAACAAGCGAATAACTATAATAGTAGTGAATGGAAAATTTCAGAGATTGAGGATTTTTCACAAAATTGTATGAGAAATTCAAAGATTTAATCACGAATTTTGTTGATAGTGGCTCATTCTCACGGGCCTTCCTGACAGATTGCCCGATAAAATGTAATACTATTTATAGAAAGTTCAATTAATATCGCTGTAAAGCTTAATGAGCATATGGGTATAAATGACGAATAGCTGATTTAATCATTTTCTGTCAGAAAACACATTTTACAGTTACATCAAAAACTGTGACCCAAACTCGTGTAATAAACCCACACTGCATGAGATTAATCAACATGAATATTAAATAAGCGGTAAAAATCCATTATAATTTTATTATTCAATGTCATTAATTTGTATACACAAATCATAATAGAAATGCACGTTTTTTAAAATTAGATTTTATAATTATTATAACATTTCTGTGAAAGAGTCTTTAAAAATGGCTATAACATTTTTACAATACTGTTGTTATGAATTATAAAGCAAAGAAATGTGTAAGTAATAACGATGACGTAACAAAAATTGATCATTAAAACCAAAGGTAAATATTATTTATATTTTGATAATGAAAATTCGTAATCTCAATAGAAAAATCAGCTTTCACAAGTTTTTCTTTTAAACTGATAAAATTAAATTTCACACAAAAAATTGAAAGTTTTCAAAGAAAGACATAAATTCCTTCAAGCAAGGAATAATTTAACGCCCCGCAAGCAGATTTCTCACTTTTTCTCGTTTAGGAGCGGCGAGCGCATTTCACGGTTGTTCTGCGAAACTTGATAAAGACATCCCGCTGATTGCGCATAGGTGTGCGTATTTTTGGATGACGCGCCAGTAGTGCTTATAGCCACGGTGATAATTGAAATTAACGGTAATGAGGGACCGCGGTGGACAGAAATGGGAAGCCTCCCGCGTACAGAAACGCCACTGCCAATCAAAGAAACTCTATAAATGTGCCCCGAGAGTTTTTGGTGCTGCTGTCGCTGCTGTTACATCGCGGCGGGGAGAGAAGAACCCGCTGCGTTTTTTCTCGCTAACGAAGCTGAGTTCTCTTCTCTTCAAGAATTTTGTGCTGCTGCATCGGACATTCTTCCTTACATCGCTCCCTGTCGAAGAATAGTTCAGTGCTAATATCAAGATTTCTATGAAGGAGACTTTGAAATCGATGTCTACGGACGAATTTCTCTTTGGTAATAAATTGACAGAAGAATTAAAAGCTGCAAAGATAATTGAGCAATCTGCGGAGGAACTAATAATTCAGAAGGCAAAAGATCTAAAAAACTTGAGGGACACGCGTAGGCAAAAGAACTACTATACAGTCGGGATGGCAGAGCAAAACACCAACGACATCGCAGCGGAGTCACAGAACTCAGCGACAAACCGATAAACAACGCAGGCGGTACTACAATGCATACAGAGTGACGAACAAGAAAAACTACCCCAAGAAGCATTAGTTGAATCAGTAAGCGTTATAGCTGGTCGTCTCAGACTATTTAATAGTAAATGGAGAGAGGTTACCTCAGACAAAAAAATCCTAAACTGGATTAAAGGGTATAACATACCCTTTAAGGTTAAACCCTATCAAACGAAAGATGTACTTAATAATAAGTTATCCGTTGATAAAAGAGATTATGTCTTTTTTTTTAAAACTTTAAAATTTTAAAACTTTTAAAGAAACGAGTAATTGTCGAAGTTGAACCCTTTAGAGTCCAATTTCTTTCTAAGATTTCTTTCTAAATTATCGATTGATTTTAATTTCAAAATTTAGGAAACATGAAAATTTTCTCCATTTCGCTCTAGCTCCGACAGTTTCTGAGTTAATATAAAAAACGAATTCTAACCTCAAAAATGCGACTTTCATAATTATACTTGTAATAAATATCGCCCACCTTATATACGTATGCGTTAACGTACTACCGGATCTCACAACCTAATTGACTGTTAATTTATTTTTAATAAAAATTATATCAATTTATAATAAATACAGAAATTTTACAATAATTAAAGAGCTTTACTAAAATATTTTTATAATCATGCTTAATATTTACAACCATTAATAAATAAAATTGATAATAATTTTATAATATGAAGGTTTACCTGCATCTTTATATAAGAAAACTATATATAGATACAGATTCCACCAATATATTCCACAAATAGTAGTCAGCGGCTGATTTCATCCTTAGTTTCTATACTTAGGATATATTACTTGCAGAATTATATTTGGTATGTGCATCTATTTATACATAACATATATATATATATATATATGTATAGAATTACCTATGTGTGTTAGATGTATTATTGTGATTAGTGGTAAGGTAAGAGGCTGATAATTCGAAGGTGTAAAGTTCAGTCCTGGCAGGGTCGAATTTTTTAAAAATTTTTATTTTGTTCATTCATTTATTTATTATTCAGATTAAATCTAATTAATTTTTATAACAAAAATTTGGATTGATGTTGGGGATCCCATATCAAATGCCCATATGGGATTCCATGCGTGGTTTCCTATGGAATCTCATGCAGGGTCTCATTTGGGAGGATATTACCGCATCGGTCTCGTGTGGGGTTTTATTTGGAAGGATGATCCCTCACGGGGTCCCATGCGGGGTCTAATTTGGGAAGATGATCCCGCATGAGGTCCCACGTGCGGTCTCATTTGGGAGGATGATTCCGCACGGGATCCCATGTGGGGTCTAATTTGGGAAGATGATCCCGCATGGGGTCCCACGTGCGGTCTCATTTGGGAGGATGATCCCGCATGGGGTCCTGAGGGGGTATTAATAACTTCATCAATAAAATCCAAATACATATATACATTTGCTATCGTATCAGGAACACCTATTGCACATTCTGTTGTAGTCGCTTCCTGAATACCTGTTAAAACCTTGATCGAAACTCCTTCTTGAACTATTTCGGAAACTAAAGGACCGCCACTGTCACCCTGAAATATTACAAACGAATTAATTAATAGTAATTTAATGTTATTATTGTGTCCCGTAATATTACAAAAAATATGCCCAATTACAGTTTTAGATAAAGTTTTGATAAAACTTGTTCAAAAATATTACCTATATGTAAAAAAGACAGACTTACGTAGCAAGAACCTCTTCGGTTGCCTGCAAATACACACATTTCATAAGGTGGATTAAAATAAACATTTTGATGATAATGTATGCACTCTTCCATAGTCAGAATTTGAGTGTTAAGTTTCTGTAAGTTATCTGGTTCTATAGTTTTGAGTGTCTGTCCCCAACCAGCAATGGTAGCAAGTGAATAATAGTGTGGTGGCGTTCTTGGCAGTGCAATCTTTTTCACTCTCGAATTCGGCGATTCTACGTCTATTATTTCTACTAACTGTAATAACAAATAACTAAGTGAACAATTGTTAATTAGGGTTATTAAATTAAAATACAACTAATATGTACACTTTATTCTTATTAAAGTGTTTTGAATAAATTAAATTTTGCTACTAATGTAGGTAATGTTCAAGTTCAAAATTTGATTAAAAAAATACATTAGCTACGTCTTGCTCTAAAGATCTTTGAATACTAAAACTATAAAATTTATATGAATCATAACCGTCAATATAGCCACGTCATGTACTCCAGGCTTCTTCTTAGACCAGTTGTTGTAGTTATGTATCATTTGTATATGGTATATTATTGGCTTCCTCGTTTTACTGTTAGTACCAGCAACAACACATACTTTTCTTATGGTAACAGGTGGATCAAAGCAATGAGCAGCAGTAATTACATGTCTGTTACTAATAATAGAACCTCCGCAAAGAATGTGATTTTTTGCCGATCTTAGTGATACGATGAATGGAAATTCATTCTCTTCAGCATTTTCTCCGCCAACTATTGGATTGCATTTGACTCCTAAAGATTTTTGAAATTGAATTGAGTTAATTAATACATCATTTCTCGAAAAAATAAAAATAAAAATAGCATGTTTAATTATTTATATAAATTAGTAAAATATTTTATAATATATATAAGAACGCTCGTGGAGGAAGTGTATTAAATTGAAATTAAAATCGATCACTGCGAGCCAATGAATGTAGCTATTCTAGTCCCAATTCTCGTTCGTGAACTGTTTAATTAAAGTCACTTATTTAAAACTTGCACACGTGAATTAATAAAAAAAGATTTCCTATCCGAACCATAAACGGAAATATACAGAGATTTGGAAAGGTTATGAAATAAATAATTATAAAAATTAGTAATAAATACGTCAGTATGTCAGTACGATACATACATTCCTTCTCGTAGACGCATATGCGATAAATTCGAGTGAGTGAGTTCTTCATTTAGACTCTGAAAGTTTGGAAAGCGAGATTTTCCCATTCCAAATTAAATGCTGTTTTACCTCGCTAGATGGATGAGAACTTTTCTCGTCCACTAATAAATTTATCAGAATCATCTGTATGTAGAGCTCACCCATGCGAATCTAGCACATAGGCGTCTACGAGACATTTCAATAGCCGAAATGCATGTATTCATTATTAATTTTTATAACTATATGTTACACAACCTTTCCAAACCTCTGAATATTCCTGATTATAATTCCGATAGGATTTCTTTTTTCATTATCTCAGATGTGTCGGTTTGAAATAAGTGTCTGTAATTAAATAATTCGCCAATACAAGTATTGGGACTAGAAAAGCTATATACATTGCCTCTCAGGGATCGATATTAAATTCAATAGTAAAATATTTAGTAATAATTTCGGATACCCAAATTCCTTGTATATAGGTTATACCTATACATATATGCAGCTTTCAATAATTATCCGACTTCCTGAATTTATAATCCCACTAGCGTTGACATTATTAAAGCTAAAATTTTTGCTTATATGTATATGTATCATGTAATTGCTATTCTACTAACAGTTGGGTAGAGATAGTTTAGAATAATAGTAACTGTTGCAACAAAATCATGCAAATGAGTAAACATCAGGACGCACTAATATTGCAAATTTTATCTTAATCAATAAATTTAAAATAAATTAATCACTCGCACAATAACTAAATTTCATTAATTGACTTATTTATTAAGAGATTTGATATAACACTTACCCACAGAAATAAGAATTATTAAAATAAGAAAATACATATTCTGTTGATGCAGAGAGAAGCAGAAAATTCAAATATACTTATGTAAAGAGTTCATGTGAATGTCATTATTACTCGAAGAAGTCGGGAAACTATATAATTTTATTACTGTAGAAATTCGATTTGCTGTGGTAATAAAAAATATATATATACATATCGAATTTCTACAGTAATAAAATAATATAGTTTCCCGACTTCTTCGTGTTCAATAAAATATTTCTCCATGATTGAACACGAATGTTATAAAAAATATAATTCTTTTAAAACTATAATAATACAATGGTCTATTTAACATTTCAAGCATCAACGATTAACTTTGCCAATAAATGAAAGAGTATTTTAAAATTAAATTTATTTACACTGCAATAATTTAGAATTTATTTTTAATGTAATTCTCATTAATGCAATCTAGATATTCGAATATATTTGAGGCGTTTCACGTCAACTGCCTCAGCGCAGTGCGCGAGCGCCAAATCCGGCTATTTTCAATTCGTACTATTTGTACTAAAATGTATCTTGAAAAAAATTCTTGAACCACAGTTTTTGACGTATTTTTTCCTCAGCTTTCTGATGGTCTAGTTCGTTTTTTTTAAATTTTTCATTTTCATCTTCAAAAATTACAAAACGTCTTATATCTCAAAAAGTATATTTTTAATATTTTTTTTTGACTATTTAGATCGAAAGCTGAGCATTTTTTACTTAGAAATAGATATTTTCCAAAAAGTACTGAAGATGTTTTGATGGAGAAATAGAGCGCGAAAGAGAAGATGCAGCGAGCCTCGTGCGCGCGGCACGGCGCGCGGCACTGCAAGCTTTATTTAATCCTCTATAGGTGGCTGCATCTTCTCTTTCGCGCTCTATTTCTCGATCAAAACATCTTGAGCACTTTTTGGAAAATATCGAATTCTATGTAAAAAATGCTCAGCTTTCGATCTAAATAGTCAAAAAAAATATTAAAAATATACTTTTATAAATAATAAAAATTTTGAAAAAACTGACTAGACCATCAGAAAGCTGAGGAAAAAATACGTCAAAAACTGTTATTCAAGAATTTTTTAAGATACATTTTAGTACAAATAGTATACGAGTTGAAAATAGCCGAATTTGGCGCTCGCGCGCTGCGCTGGGGCAGTTGACGTGAAACGCTTCATTTGCAAACGTATCAGCAGTCTCAATTGCGCATTTTAGGTCCGCTGTTTGAACAATACTTATCAAGAACCATTTAAAATTGAAGAATAAAATTTGTTCAAAGCCAGACTTACTTGGCAACCGCCCTTATTTGAGCTTGTGTATGCACATAGTTCAGAAGATGAATTGTACTCAAAATTTGCATCAAGTTTCTTTGCAGTCTTTGACTGGCAGAATGCGAGGATAATACTTTCTGCAAATTATCGAGGTCTACATTTCTAAGTTTGTCTCCCAGCAGCTATATCCCTGGTATTACCATCTACTATTTGTTTGGTTGGCTGTGCAACAGTATATTTTCCCTCAACTGCAATCCGCAATTTATCAGTGAACACTTATAACCATTATAACATACTAGGTATAAAATTAAAACTAAATGGTAATCAAGCTGAGAAAATGTGTGAATTATATAGAAAAAGTAATGTTTTGTAGTAAATTATACAGAACAAAAAAATAGCACAAACATAAAATATTATATATTATTAAAGGGATTGTACTTAATAAAATTAAGGGGGTCCCTGCTAGAATATTTCACGATATTTCAGCCAGATTGAAGCTAGATTTACATGATATGCTTACGATCTCGCTGTATTTCTGGACGGAAGCCCCGTGACCTGACGGCGGTTTTAGATTAGAATCTGGGTGGATTCTACTTAATTTTTAAAATAGCATAAAAATATATTATATTAATCGTTACTATGTTTATTAATAAATATTGTATTGAAAAATACAAAAATTATAATTTAAAGCTATATTATGTCCATTTGGGGTTAATTAATCCGTTTAAATACGTCCTGTAAAGACATTTAAAAATCGACCTACTGCTCGCGTACATATAGCCTATGTACCATAGGAGCTCGTTCTGTACACGCTCTCGAAGCTCGTGCGAGTTCTCTCAAGCGAGATTTCCGGGACCCCGGGTACATTCCCCGAATGCTCGGGAATTATCTCGGAAACCGCTCCATAGTCTATGAGACCGATGATGGCCCGATGAAAAAGGAAATAACATCTGGGGCAGCTCAGGGCTCTATCATGGGTCCCGACGTTTGGAACATCTTCTACGACGGGATCCTAAGGATGGAAGTGCCTGAGGGCGCGTTCCTGATAGGGTATGCGGACGACATAGTGGCCATCATCATCGCAAGAGATGTCGGCGCATGTCAGATGCGACTCAATCAGGTAATGTGTCGAGTGACCTCCTGGATGGAGGACCACGGGCTCGAATTAGCCGCAGCCAAGACCGACATCGTGCTGCTCACTAAGAGGCGCATTAACACCTTGCGGCCGATGAGCGTAGGAGACGCGACGGTCCAGACCAAGCCAGCTGCTAAGTACCTGGGGGTGAAGCTCAACTCAAAGCTCAACTTCGGGGAACACATACACAGAGCGGCCGACAGGGCGGCGGCGATGACAATGGCGCTTAGCCGGATCATGGCCAATACCAAAGGTCCACGGCCTTGCAAGCGCCGTTTGCTCATGCGCACCACCGAATCCATCATGCTGTACGGCTCCGAAGTCTGGGCCGACAAGCTGTGGTACAAAATGTACCGCAAGCGTATGGCCGCAGTGCAACGGAGAGCGGCTCTTCGTAGCGTGTGCTCCTATCGTACGGTTTCCGAGCCCGCGGTGCTGGTGGTCGCTGGGGTTATACCCATCAGCAGAAACCTGTGTTGGGCAAAACAGCCGCCCAGACAACTGCTAGAGCCAACGCGAAACTTTTCTATTAACTTTTATATATTTTAAACAGCCAAAATTAATAAAAATAGACTTTGAACGGTAAATGGCGCATCAATCGCACTGAGAAGCACTCTTAAACTGTGTGTGGCACTTGTATATTAATATAAGAATGCAGAAGTGATTCCATTTATTCGAACACTACCCATGCCTCTTATAGTTATACTCTCCTATACAAGTGTAAATAATTAATTTAAAATCAATAATAATCTTTCATGATTCTCAGATGATCCAGATTTTACTTGTTTGACTGATCAAAACCGACAAAATTATAAGGCTGGTGAGTTAATAAAAAAATGGGAAGAGACTTTCGTAACGTACGAAATTACTTGTGCAAAAGGAAGAGTGTTAAAATTGTAACGCTATCAAAATATTTTACAAGCTTTCCATGTTTAAGTTAGCATCCATATGTTTAAGTTAGCATACTATATTGGTAAGAAATCTTTTATAACATTTAACATTACTTGAAGTTTAAATGATTTGAAAAATAGTAAATTAAATGATATGTATTACAATATATCATTTATAAATAAATTGATATTTATTTATAAAAATTACAGCTTGAATCAGACTTCCATAATAACATTTAAAATTATACAAATAAAAGTTTAATAACGAAGCATAAGAATCTTGCTCAGGCTCTACACAACATTTGGCCTACTTTAGCAAATAAAATTATTAAACTTCCAGCCAGATCGAGAGTACCTGAAGTAAAGCAGTTTTTGAAAGAGAACATAGATTCAGGTAACTCTGATATACGTTCTTTCTATTTATTAATAAAAACTATGAATCAATCTTATAAATTAATATTTTTATATTTATTTTAGGTAGAAATAATAGTTTATTATTAGCTTTGTTATTAATAACCTTGTGTATTAAGTCTTCCAAGTCCAGAAAAATAAACAATAGTCTTGTTCACTTCACCAAAAAACAGATTTCTAGCAGCTTTATTCTTCATGTGAAGGTATGTGGCATCAAATTTTATTGAAAAATTATATTCACAATAACATATAAGATTATGCTTGTTTGAATAAAAATTACAAAGAATGTGCGCCTTTTTCGGATAGAATTTTGAAGTATTTTTTTATTACAGAATTTATTACAGTTGGCTAAAAACAATAGAGCTTAACCCCTATATATACTCTGCTGCGGCGAGTTCAAACAAGCGGAATTCTTTATTGTTTTAAATAATGTATTATATAAATAAAGTAAAATTATAAAAAAAGTTACGAGAAAAGATTATTTTAGCGATAAACAAAAAAATGATCAGTGTTCACGAAAATATTGAAATCCATGGTATCGATTATAAGGTTGGAAATATTATTGGAACAAACTTGAAAAATATTGAAAAAGAATTTGGAAAAATGCTATGTATAATCTGTCAAAATGGTGAAATTTACTTCGAGTTAAGTTCCTTTGAAGAACTAATTTTTGATGAGCACATTCATGCATATATTGTTTAAAAAAACAACAAATAACTATTTATTAAGTATGAAAATTTACCTGTAATCGCAGCAGTTATGCCCATTGCAAAAAATAATAATCATTATATCGTTTCGAAATATATTTTATAATCTTGTACAAATGCATCTTTTATTAACCCCCCAAAAAATTATTTAAACAAATTACAAAAAAATTTATAATTTCAAAATTATTCATCTATTTTATTTTATATATATATATATATATATTGAGGAGCTGGTGTCTTCATTTTAATGCAGGTGTAGTACGCATATATATGACATCAGTCATCTCGCATTTTGGGGTATCAGTGCTCCTAAAATCGGGGCAGCTGCTGCCCCAAGAATTTCTTAGTGCACGTATCTAATCTCTCTCTCTCTCTCTCTCTCTCTCTCTCTCTCTCTCTCTCTCTCTCTGTATCTCTCCCTCTCTCTCTCTCTCGACAAGGTACCAATATAACGTCAAACCCTCTTCATTGGCTCGTAATGGCCATGATGAATGTTTACCATAGGACTCCAGCATTCGAAGCCCTCGGAATCTGTGTTTATCGCTGCCGCGCGCCGAATCTGCTCTTGTCTGTAAGGGCCTATATATATATACAGTTTGCAGCTATATTGCATTTTGGGGGAGTGAAACACCGGAATCAGTATCGATTGAAGTCATCTAATCGACTTGCGGACACAATTGCTCTTACTGCTGACATTTGTGCTACGACTAAAGGACGGATTTGGATGACGCTTGCGAAATTCTGTATTTATATATAGGCAATAAAAGCAGGGTGTTAATTTAAAGTATGACTATACAATTTACGTTGTTACAGTGTGTTTCATAAAAAGTCTTATAGTAACAATTGTTGCACACATTTATCAATGCAGATACAATTGTCTTCATAATTTTTAGTAATAATTAAAATAAGGGAACTGGAACGAATTAATAAATTACTGAAGACACAATTTTCAAAATCGTCTAGATACATCATTCAAACTGATGAAAACTTAAATTATTATACAAATATCAAAATAACTTATAATAGGTCTCAAATATATCATATCATATTTATTCAAGTACATATTTTTCCTTCTTGTCTAATAATAATTGCTAAACTGTAGAATTAAGACATGAATTGCTAATATGAATTGTTAGAGGTATCCATCATACTTATTGAAAGTAAAACAATAACAATCCAAAGAAATCTTACAAAAATACGGTAACTCTGAGCAAACCAGCACTGAAAGAATCAAAACCCAAGAATGCAATAAAGGTCTCTGTTTCCATAAATCCTTTACGGCATAACACCACGAGCTAAGCAAAAAATAAAAATCCCATGCTAACCCCTAAGAACATCGATAATATATTTTTGCCATACCGATGGGCTGCGCGTCGGCGGCGGCGGTGGCAAAAACTAAGGCTTCAGCATCTGCAGTCTTTGCCCTATACGTAATAACCACCCTCGCACCAATTGCCCCAAGGACTCGAGCTCTCATTCAGAGTTGCGCACAATGACGCGCCATAGACACAACTCGTTCGCGTCGGTGGCTGCGAGGCAACTCGATCATTATCACCGAGGGTCAATAATCACTGAGAGAGACGTATACATTCGCCTAAGTGCTCCCCTTGGCTCGATTCACAAATGCGCCTCGCTTGTGCTTGTGTGTGTCTGACGCGAGCCTGTTAGCCGAGCTCTTGCCTGCCATTCCAAACTGATGCTGCTGTTGCTGCTGCGGAGGCTATGAATTTTGACGATTACCCTCTACGCATGTTACCCCGCTTTCTTTGCACGTTTATTTTGCACGAATCATTAGGTGTCGTGTAAATTAAACGTGTACTTGTTAGATTATAAACATATAAAATAAAATTGCGAAGTAGGCAATCGAAATTTTAGTCAGATATTTTTTTTAACAATGACTAATTTTCAAATTATTAATATTGATAGTAATTATTATAGTTTAAAAGATAATAAACAAGAAATTAAAGTAAAAGGAGGACGCGGACGAATGCGTAGAAAATAAATAAACCTAGATAAACGGACAAATTTTTTTTATTCCTTAGAGCTGATCAAAATATTAATATTGGAATAAAATTTAATCGGGGGAAATGCGCGGAAATATAAAAAAAAATCAAGTCAATTTTGTTAAAATGAGTGAAAACTCAAGATTTCATCCGACATCTAGTATTAAAAATTAGAAAAAATTACTTTTTTTTATATTTTCCACTTCATAGAGAAGACATTTTTTATTCAAATACTTCAGAGTTTAAGGATTCTTAGTGTTGAAATCAATTTTATAGAATTCATGCCAAGTTTGACCATGGGCCGCTATCGGTGTCCTCCTTTGTCGTATTTGATAAATTACAAACTTATAATTCTAAAGAATACATTCCAGAAAATTTCTACAGAACATAAATCTAAGCCTAAGTTTACATTAAAGAGTTTTACAAAAAAGGGTATATACTAATATTAGATAATAATAAATTAAATACGTGCACAGAAGTTAAACGAGCGAACTGCGCATATAAAAGAGCCACGCAAGTTCGTGTCTATTCTCCTAAATTATTAAACTACAGACCCATCAAAGAACTAACAGCAGCTCAGTTCTTACAAATCTCGCATAGGATTATTAAACTCGAAATGTCTCTTTTGTCCTATTGGTCGAAGCTATGCGCGCGGCCTCCCCGCGACCGCAACAGCATATTCTCCGAGCATAAATATTTCATGCTCTCTTGATTGTTTAAGTGGACGTCTAGTCGATTTTTAAGCCAGGTAATCACAATGATTCCCTAATTCCAAAATCACCGGTGTTCAGCGCGAGCAACGAACAAAAAAAAACATGAACCCGTTCACGGATTATACTAATCGCGCATTAAGTTTTAACGGAAATTGCAGGTGTTAAATGTGCAAATGATAACTCTGAACGAGAATATACATTTTTCCATGCTGCGCAGCAGCGCGTACAAATTATACAGCGCTTAAACAAATTAATAAGACACGTGTGCAAGAGAGCGGCCTCTTACACACGCCACGATTCTCCGAAACTTTGCTATTGGCTGTCCGGATAACGAAAACAGCACGCGCTTCTAGGATTATGTATATCTATAGGCGCGCGGTATTTAATGCAAATATTCTCGCGCAAATATCTATAATATTCTCGGGGATAATGAGGATGAATTATGAAGCATAATGATCGTTGTTTTCCAAAAAGTATTTTTTGCGCGACGGCGGCGTCCGGTCCGAATATATAATATATACATATATACTCTTTTCGCCTCCGGCACACGCCATTCAACGATGCTTTTACCCGACAACCGGCCATTTTTACTTTATTTTTTGTTTTTCTGGCTTTGGTTTTGGCATATGTGTGTTTTATTCTGCCACGCGATGCCACTGTTAAACAAAGTAATTATCGATGCATTCTGTTAGTTGAGGATAGCCTACTTTTCGCAAAGGAGAATTTATAAAGTTATATCTAATACAAATTAACAATACTTTTATAATGTCAAATGCCCAGCTTTAAATATTTATAAAATAGATTTACAATTGTTACATTTATGTGTAATTTTCAAGTGGAAACATCAGAATATCAAAAATTTACAAATTAGGTATGTGCACGTATCACGTGCAGCATGAATAATTATTTATCCATTTTGTTCCACGGAGATATCCTGACCAAAAAACCGCAGTGCATCATTTATTTTATTAAATTGTCATAAAGGACTACATTTCCAGGATGGTAATACAATTAAAATCCATTTATCAAGGTAAATTACACTCTAACCATTTCAAAACATCTTGATTTCGTAACCCTTATATCGCCGATGCATTATTACATCTAATGAGGGGAATGAGCCACTCGGCAAAACGCAGACAAATCAAGAGCTGCATGCAAAAAAAAACAAACTGCACAAGTCGGCCTTTTTCAAAATATCCACCAGAGAGACGCGAAACGTAAAATTCGCTTCTATTTATTTAATTGAAAGATGGGTTCAGCGTGAAAATATAACGACAGAATAATGACGGGAGCGATGCAAATGAAGATCGTCCCAGTTTAGCACGCAATCAAAACGAATGTGCCCATAAGCGGCCATCATCAAAATCGTAGAAACGATTATACGCGCAGGGCGAAATTTGCGAGAAGCGACATTTAAAGGCGCCTGATAGGCTGCAACTTCTGTATACATCGGTGCAATGCTTGTCGTCATTCTCCCGGAGCTGGATAGACGTTAAAAAACTCGTTATAAAAACTATGGCTCGGACGAATCACGACACTTTCTAAGTTTTTGTTGCTTGAATAATTCTTCCTTCTCCACTGATATTCTTTTTGATTATACGCTAGTATAAATGGTTTCAATTTTATATTATTATCATTATGGCGTCATTTACAGGAAATTATTTTCAAATTTGAAAAATTGCATTTTAACCAACGTAATTGTGATGACACTATACGTTACTTTAATATAATAATAGCTTCAGCTATTAAATTAAAAAAAAAGAACTATTTAATTTGAAATCAAGATACAAGCCAGACATGGTATATCCCTTTTTTACTTTTAACTCGGAATTAGTATTCAGTAAAGTGACAACGGATGTACCGATATTTTCACGCTATTTATAAGGAAAGAATATTTAAGTAGCTGTTTACGTAGAACGATGATTATTCAAATTTATTTGAAATACAAAATGTAAAGTAGTTGCTTAATTGTCAGAGTGAAGTTTTGTATAAAATTCATATAGTTAGTTGAATTCGGACACGACTTATGTCGGTATAAAATTGAATTTTCCTGATCGTAATTTTACATAATTATTACTTAATTACATTAATATAACAGACTTAGCAATAAAAAAAAATATTGCGACATTTTATCTGTATATTTATTTACTTTTAGATCCTTAGTAATTATTGCTCTAAAAATGCATTGCTTCTAACTATATATATATACACATTGATGCATTTCAATATACTGATTTGATCTCAAAAGTAAGAAAAACTCCAATAGTTAACATTAAGAAACTGAAAATTAAATTTTCACTCTATATAAATTTTACATAAGTACTTAGATGCATGACAAATATTGTTAGAGTTTTTGTCAGTAGCTTCATAAATTTGTACTGTTTTTTCGATAGTTATAGATATTCGTTTAAATTTAATGTATTCTTAAGATTTTAACATTCGTTTAGTTCTATAACTTCTACACGCAGAGAAATACTCAATAAAAATTATCGTATTTATTAAATAAGATTATATTAGAATAGCATTTAAAAAAAATTATTGACCTAGCACTAGGGAAAGCGGAGAAAATGCCATAAAAATTTTCATGCATTTTCGACTAATTTTCGCTGAAAAAGCAAACAAAGAAGACTTCGCACGTTTTTAAGTTGGTGAATAAATGCTTCAAAAGAGCTTAATGACAAATATACTAGCATATTGGTACTAAATTTTATCAAGAACATCTCATATCCATGATAACGTAATACAAATTCACGAATCTCCCGATTCGTTAGAACAACATAAGAAAGTATACCGCGAAACAATTTTTATGACTGAAAAGAATTGAAATTTGAACTCTCGGTTCTTTGCACCATCATCAAAACGAGCAATAATAAAGCAGACCGCAATTTGAAACTTGCCAACGCGGCAGTAGATTCGTTGCAGTGGAACCGTTGCTCTCCGACACAGGAACCTCTCGGTATACTCCTTAGCAGCGAACCTCTGGAATTTCGTGGGTGGATCCCGTCGCTCCCCTTATCCCTTTTTCTCTCTCCTGCGCCACGTACATATATATACACAGAATGGAGCGAAAAAGAAATGTCCTCGGGGTTCGGGGGTCCGAAAGAAAAGTGCACGGCTTGGCGCATAACTGAACGTCTCCGATGACCGCGTTCGTTTCGTTTTAGCTCAGGGCGCGCGAGTCTCTTTCTCCTCTCTTCCTCGAGAATCATTGTAATTAAGATCCCCTTCTTTTTTCTCTTCAAAGGAGGCGCCTTCGCCTCGCAGACACGCGCATATGTATATAGAACGCAAGGCGAGTCTGGAAACGAGGAAAAAGGGAATGTCTCGGTCCCGAGGCGTTATTGTCTGCAACTCTCCTGCTCTCGAAATTCGCTTAAGTGACAACGAAAATGATCGAGGATGGAACTTTCGTGTGTGTTTATATATGTGCATAAATGTGCGCGAATAAATGACCCAAGCGAGGTTATAGCTTTTTTTCTGCCCAAGACACAACATAAATCACTTGATTCTTAATCACGAGCGAAAGGAAGGAGATACCGTTTCTTTTGCAGAAATAAGTTCCGATTAAAGACGCGCGAGCGTGTCGATAATTACACAGGACATCAATTTGCATTGCCTGATACATTTCACTCAAATTATATTGAATACTTTTAGTTTTCTATACTACTTTAGTAATTTCATAGAAGTGAGTTAGAAAAAAAATAGTTTTTCAACCCATAAAAAATATAATTTTCTTTAATACATAAAGTAATTGAATCAGAAAACATTAATATGATGTTAATGAGAAATAATACAATTAATTTATTCATAATTTATAACATTCGTTGAATTTTACATTTTGGTCATCTTTACATACACGCCACCAAGAGGTGCAGAAAGAAATGATCTTGGATGTATCTGATAAGGGATGCGAGTTTTATCACAGACGTCGACCTTAAATTTATTTATTAACACTGCAATCCCAATTTTGCTCTGATAGTTTGCAAATCGCAATCCTGGAAGAATAAAATTTATACTAAAAATTTTATTAATTTTAGATCATAAATAAGTGAATTTAATATATTTTTACCTATGCAATTATGCGGTCCATGTCCAAACGGTAAATAATGCATTTGGTGCCTACTTTTCTCCTGCTCTTCATTAAATCGTTCTGGATCAAAAACGTCGGGATTCGGATAAATTTCGGGATCATAATGGATTGCTCTAACGGGTACAATAACCTTCATTTTATTTGGTATTGTTACATTTGTGCCAGCGAAAGTATATGGAGCTGTTGATTGCCTTTGCAGTATACCTCCGGGTGGATATTTCCTCAATGCTTCTACAAATTTAAATAGTTAAACTTTTACTTTAATAATTCATTGCATTTGTTTCTAGAGAGGTGAAAATGACTGCAAAAAGATTTTTGTTCTTAATTTATTACGAAAATTATATTAATATGTACAATGAGGTACCTCAGTGATATTTTTTTTATTTAAATTGACATTATAAATGTCAAGTACTAACCCTTAAGTACTTTATCCAAATATTTCATACTTTTAATATTATCGTATGTTAATTTTCCATCTTTCTTGTATACCTCCTGAATTTCTTGACGCAGCTTGTCCTGAACATTTGGATGTAATGCTAATTCATACAACGTATTAGTTATAGTCAGCGACGAGGTATCAAATCCAGCAAGAAAGAATAAGGTTGCTTGTGCAGTTAGCAACGTATCGGTAAATTCTGCAATTAACATACTTTTAGGTTTCAATTACCAACATCTAATGTAGGAAAAAATAAACAATTCTCACCGAAATTAGTCAATTTGTCTGGCTGATCCTGCAAATCCATCAACAAATCTACAAAATCATTCTTCCTTAGATTGTTATTTTTTCTATACTGAATACTCTCCTTCATAGTATTAATAAAAAAGTCAAGCGCTCTATTATGGATGATCGGGCTCAAGACATCGTAAAGTCTAGGAAACCATTCTCTAAACATTCGTCTTAGAACATTCTTCAATCCGTTATCCATAAAATCCCTACCGCTTTTCCGGAATCCGCTATTCTCGTCACCAAGCGCATTAGTATTGAGCCCAAAGACGCACACACCAATAGCATCAGTCGTGTACTTAGCGGTCAGCTCGCGACATTCTACCGGCTCGCCTCGCTCCACGAGCTTCTCCGCGTATTCCTCGAATTGTTGAGCACAATCGGTGATCAGGTAGAACATGTCCTTGAGTTTGCTTGAGCTGAAGACTGGCGACAGTTTGTTCCGCAACGGTCGCCATCTCTCGTGCTCCAAAGTCAGCAGATTATTGCTGAATGGATCATTTTTGCCAGTCGTGGTGAGTCCACGATCGGGAAAAACATTGAAGTCTTTTATCAGCACGTCCTTGATTAGCTCGGGATCTTTTACGATTAACAACGGCGTTGATCTGCCAAAGATGCCGATGAAGTTTTCATTTTTATACTGATCATAAAAGGCATTTATCAGTAGTGTGATATTTTTTTTTCCAAAAACCGAGTCTTTGAAGTTGCCAAAAAATGGTAATGGCTTTGGTCCCTTCACGTTGCGCCTCTCCCAAAAATCGAAGTTTGATGTCAGGTAGTAATACAGGATTAAAAACACAATGCCTGCTCCTGCTAAGACTTCGCTAACTCCGAAACCCATTGTGTCTTGCTGCAATAGATATGAAATACATATTTGCTTTGCAATAAATCCAAAAGTATCGTTATAGAAGTATATATACAAGGAATTTATGTATTTATCTATACAATATTTTGTGTGTAGTTACATCACAGAAAGTGTATGAACTAAGAGAAAATAAATAATATAAATGGTCTTACATAACTGAGCATAAACTATACGTGATGTGTATCCGAAAACTTTTCTACCCGAGTAATCGTTTTTATAAATTTTGTTTAATCATGCAACTAATATACTGCAGGATGAAACCTAATCACGTATAATAAGCTAAATTTCTACATTAATACATATATATCAACATAAAACTATTTATGATTTATTACTGGTTACAATACTTGCAGCCTTACCTATAATTGCTTATCTATGACTTTCCTACAAACTCAGGTAGTTGCAACAAATACAACAATTAACGCTGAGTAACTGCAGCACATCACTTCTTTATCTTACAAAAAGTTTGATGTTTGATGTTTGATGTTTGATTATATTTATCTGCATAGACCGATTTGTCTTGACACATTTCTCTTCAAAATGAAAAGTGAAATTAATATTGACTGCATACTTAAAGTTAAAACTATTTTAAGGACGTTCTCCGACTCGCATGAACGAAAAGTTTGTTTCTTTTTATAAGTCATCGTTAAATTGTATCAATATTAATAAAATTTATTGACCGTGTCATAAAATACTAAAATATTAATAAATAGTGTAGAAATCATGTAAACAAAGAAAAAATGAAATGCAACATACACTTTTGTATCGCTATATACAAGCTACGATCATTTTTTTTGGATATTTATTCCTTTTTAAGTACGGCATACTAGTTGTTTACAGAATTCTACGTAAAATTGATTTTAAAAATATTGTAAATGTGTGTTCAATAGATGCTAAGCATATTATACTTTTCTATATTAAAAAACTTAAACTTTGAAATTAAATATCACCAACTATTGCAATCGATAATACTATGCAATAAAAAAAGCGTGAAACGAACTAACCTGTATCTTGTCTTCCATTTTCATTTCTCATTTGACGCTCTCGTACATGCATCACCTTCTAGCATTTGCACATAAATTAATTTTAAAGTTTACACTATTGCTTACTACAATTTATACACTCAATATTTACATGTCACATAACAAAATATAATTGAATAATATTTTTAATACGTAGACAACAGTAAACTTGTCAGTTCAGTGCACTTACTGTTGACGCATCAAGTGCGCGCTTGGTACTGTCGGATGCTATTGCGTTCGCGTGTATGTGTTGGAGTCTCAGACTCAAGGACAAACTCATTTAACGCCATTACGACGTACGCGTGCTTGTATATGTATGTGTACGTTGATATAACGATAGAGCAGCAACGTATGGTTTCAATTTTATCTACGAACCTGTACGTCGAGACGCACCGCAGTATTCAAAAAAAGACAGTCCATCTTTTGTGCATTTATTATGATTGTTCTGCTGTTACTATTGTTGTGCAATAATCGTTAATTGAAATATTGGGTATAAAAATAAAGATAGATTACTTAGCATAAATTTATGACTTAAAAAGCTAGAGACATTTTAAGTAAAAAATATAACTTAAAATTACTTAAAACCATACTAGAGTTTAATGTTTCAATATCAAAAAAAAAATTTTTAATATTGTTTGTAACTGCTTAGATGTATCAGAATTTCATTCAGACTGATAAATCATTGATTTTGTGATCATTTTTTACAAAATTATTTATTTAGTTATTATTTCGATTACTTATACATACCTGAACACACAAATAGAATAATAATTTTACAATCAATTTATTTTGGATAGCACCCGTTTTCAAATTGAGATCTGCTTGGCACTAAAATACTTAGTAGTAGGAGTAAACAAAAAGCACCATTCCATTAATATAAATTAATATAAATTTTCCATTAATATGTGTTTCATCTGGTTACTTTGCAAACTCTTAAAATAACACCGTGATTCTTAAGATATAATAAACTGTATTTAATTAAACTATAAACTATACAATACGTAGTATAATGCATAATACAATAAATAATACAATGCATTCGCGAGGATAAAAATAATATTCAAACCTGAACTAAATTTCATTTAGATTACGTATATGTACATAAATTCATTTTACAATTTAGTAATTTTTAAGTGGATTCCTCCTACAGGTGTAGGAATAATTGGACGTGCTTCAATACGATAAGGAATGCAGGTTTTTTCACAAGCGTCGACCTTAAATTTATTTATTAATGCAACAATTCCAATTTTGGACTGGTAGTTTGCAAAGCGAGCCCCTAAAATCAATTATTACATTGATAATCTGAAAACTTCGAAATATTATTTTATGGACGTACAAGTAAACTACTTACCTATGCAATTGTGTGGTCCATCGCCGAATGGCAAATAGTTCATTGGATGTCTACTCTTTTCATTTTCTTCACTGAATCTTTCTGGGTCAAAAACATCAGGATCAGGGTAAATTTCAGGATCACGCTGTATCGACCAAACAGGTATAATGATTTTTACACCTTCCGGTATCGACACTTTTGTACCTGAGAAAGTATATGGAGCCAATGATTTTCTTTGCAATGTACTTCCAGCCGGATATTTCCTCAAGGTTTCTGTAAAACGTTAAAATTTATTCGTTAATTTAAGAAAAATAGTTTATTCTCAACATGCTTCCTGTGCTTATTGAGTAATAATTTAAACGTTACTGTACCAATGTAGTAAATTATAGTGGCATCAGCGATCTGATTTTGAATTTTTTTATGAAGCTACAATTGAAGAGATCAGTCATACTTGGCACATTAATAAAGTGCATGATAAGATAGTAGAACCTCTTGCAATGCTTACCTTTCATAACTTGATCTAAGTAATTCATTTTCTTAACACTATCATAAGTGAATTTGCCATTATTCTTCTCTAGTTCACAATGGATTTCTTCTCGTAACTTATTTTGAACGTTTGGATGGAGAGCTAATTCGTATAACATATTACTCATTGTAGTTGATGAAGTTTCGAATCCAGCGACAAAAAAAACTAAAGCTTGTGCTACTAGTAAATTATCCGTAAATTCTGAAAGCAAATGTTTACGACATTTTCTTGATTATTTATGATTTAATAATACAATTTTATCGAAAATATATTTTATTGGTGCTTCATTACCATGGAATCTGTATATTACTAATATAAAATCGTAATATTTACCGAAAGTGCTTAATTTGTCTGGTTGATCTTGTAGGTCCATCAATAAATCAACAAAGTCGTTTCTCCTTACTTTATTATTTTTTCTGTATTTCACAGTGTCTTTAATAGAATTGACGAAAAATTCCACTGCTTCATTTTTCAACAACGGTTTTAGTATTGCATAAATCTTCGGAAACATTTCGCGACTCATACTTCTCATCTTATTTTTGAATGAGCTTGCAAACAAAGCTCTGCCGAATTGACGAAATTGGCTGTTTTCATCAGTAAGGGCGTTAGTGCTTAATCCAAACGCGCAAACGCCGATAGATTCAGTTGTATATTTAGCAGTCAATTCACGACACTCGACAGGCTCACCTTTTTTTGCGATAGTATCAACATATGCTTCTAGATGGTGAGCGCACTCGACTATCAAGTAAAACATCTCCTTAAGCTTGCCGGAAGTAAAGACCGGCGATAGTTTATTCCGCAATGGCCGCCATCTCTCGTGTTCCAAATTTATAAGATTCTCTGCGAATGGATCGTTTTCTACCTTAGGTATTCCGCGATCGGCAAATACATGAAAATCCTTTATCATTACGTCCTTGATCAGATCAGGATCTCTCAAAATTAACATAGGAGAACTTCGAGCATAAATGCCGACCATCCGTTCGCTTTTGTACTCGTTGTAATATTTTTGGAATAGCAAAGCTACATTGATGTTTCCCAAAATCACATCTTTAAAATTGCCGAAGACTGGTAAAGGTTTTGGTCCTTGAACTTGAAGTTTCTTCCAAAAGTCAAAATTCGACATAAGGTAGTAGTAGAAGCCGAGGAATAAGATGCCTATTCCGATCAAAAGTTCAAGAGCGCCCAGTTCCATCGTGTTTTGTACTTAAAAAGAAATAAAATGGCAATAAAAAGTCAGAAATATCTACTAATTTATGTAAAAATATTTTACAATACGCTTTTAATGTAAATTTTTATCTTGTTGAATTTGAGTCTTTCTAAGTAAGCGAAAGCTTAATTTTTTAAACGTAAATTTTAAATTGTAAACATATTTTAATACAAATGCTACATAAATAGTTATTTATGTTTATAAATTAACAATTTCAATAATATTAATAATAAGTATTAGAATGTACCATAAACTTTATAAAATTAATGTAAGATTTTATAAAAATATATAGATACGCAGGGATTGACAGAAATGAAATTTACGTTACGTATACCTATATTTTTTACTCTATTTCGACAACAAGTATTTAATAATTGATACATTTGTACGAGATCAATATTACAAGAAGATTGTAAATTTATTTTTAAAATTATATCAGTTCATAATTTGAAATATAAGTGAATGATTTATTAGAATTCGTGTAATAAAATTAATAAAATATATGAATAAAACTATTTTAAACGTAGAAAGAGTATTAGCAATGACTTCAAATATGATGTGACGAATTCCCCAATGAGCAGCTTTGTCCCAGTCTTTCCTATTACGTTAATTTTTTAAGTACGTATCTATTCACTTGAATAAAAATTTTATGATAAAAATTATGACGATTGTTAGATACGCTGATATGTAAGTATTTTTAAATCATTAATTGCAAGAAAATCTTAGCAAAGTCCGTGTCAACTTCACTATATAAGTTATTACTTCTTTAAATTTTAAACAATGCACTATAAACTTCTGCTTCTTATAAACTCCAAACTGATTTAACTTTCAAAACACAAACAAAAATTTGAAATTTAAAATCACCGAAATGATTGAACCTTCCTGCGCATAAAGATGATTCAACACGACCAAAATATACAGGTTTCGTTTTTAATTCCTGCGCAGGAAAGTTAAAGAATTCTTTTATGGAGGTAAAAGAATATATAAGTAAATTAAAAAATATAAGAATACTATTTTAATTTCCGCGATAGCTACATTTTTACCTGTTCACTTACAAAAAATAATCACTGATAACGAGTAAGAAAAAAAGTCGCGTAAATTGAAAACAAGATGAAGACCATGAAATCATAAAAAGGAGAAAATCAAGTTTGTTTACAATTTGATAAATATAAACTTTAAACGTAATTATTATTTGACAACGTAAAATAATATGTCATCTAAATCGTGCTATTTACATTACCATAACACTTACTTCTTTACTTCTTGTAGTAAATTCCTGAAGTACGGAGTATCTTTATTCTGCTCGCTACCGATGTGGATTTTAAGAGTAGATCTGTGTATAGACTGAACAGTTACCATCGACGCTCGAAAGAAGAAGTCGGAGACCACTAAAGGCGCTTTTTCATGCACGAACGTTTTCATGAATCATCGCGATAAAGCATCACGTGGTCTGATGCCTCTCTACCTCGAGAAAATATAAATTCAAGCTACGTCCTTTTACTTGAGTTTACTGATCTTTCTGCGCACACCTATTATATGCATTTCATGATGTGTTCTGGTTTCTTCATATCAGCTATCATATTTTACTATTTAAGAGCCTCATTTATACAAAAATAACTTCGGATTAATAAAACATTGTTGTGTCTGTGATGAATTATTTTATGAAAGAAAAATATTTCATTATTCTTTATAAAAACAAACATGATTTATTTGAGTATTGGTATGCATGATAATGAATTACAAAATTGAATTATCTATTTTTGACAAATGTGTATATTTTGAACAAACAAGTTTCATGATTATACTTATTGAAAAATAACAATATTTGACAAATTAACACTATAGACTTTATGGATTTCAAATTTGATTAGAATTTAAATAAATTTTTACTTTTCTTAAATTTCGTCTTAAAAACCATTAAATATTGACATTATAAATGTTATGTCGGTGGGTGACGTACAACCGTATTAATTATTTTTGAGCCTAGGCTTTCACTTAATAGCTTAGGACTCTATAATAAACGTATTTTAATTTTTCTTTGACTGGTGGTTTGGGTGTGTATGTGTGCCTGTGTGTGTTTTCACAACGCATCCAGCGTACTTAAGTCTTTTGATTTAAGCCCTGGATGAGATCGTAATGGGAATATCCTGATTCATCCAGTATGCTACTAGCCCTGGACGAGATCAGAATGTGCATGAATCATCCAGCGTACTCAATGTTAAAATCAGTCCTGGAAAATCCAAGAGTGGTTATGGGAGAGTGTGTGTGTGTGTGTGTGGGGAAAGAAAATAGAGATAGTAAAACCAAATAGTTAAAAACTTACTTTTTTTTATTTGCAGAATTCAGCAATCATGTGAACAATAACTTAATAATTGTGCGTGATTACAAAATTTTATAAACACTTTTAGAATTGTAATGGATTGCGAGTGGTAGGTTGCGTGGTTGTCTCCAAAATTACTGACTGTTGTTGAGAATTTGAGAAAAATGGTCCTATATGTTACTCCGTTTCGTTGTTGAGTGGGCGTGGTTGGGTCAGCGAAAGAGTGGTAGTGGTAAGCGCTGATTAGAGAAGTAAGGTCAAGAGCAGGCTTTCTTCTCCCTTTTTAGTTGTTTTCCTACATTTTCCGGATCCTTGATTGGATGGGTCTGAGTCCCTTAGGCGTCTCTCTTGAGGGTAGAGTCTAAAGTTGCTTCTTGAGTTTTTCCATGGATGTCGCCACAATTAAGTTTATGTGTTACATTATTCTTCGTTTAACTTTAATAATTATGGTTAGTTAAATTACGATTCAAAAGAGAACGAAGCAGACAGATTGTAGTGATCTGCTCTGCTTCAATTTACAGTTACTATGAATTTACGACTTGGTCGCTTGGGTGCGAACCAAGGTTTTTTTGTTCATTCTGTGCTGTAATTTTCAATTGTGTACGCATTTGTATTGAATTGAATAGTGACTTCTTGACTTATTTTTTATACATTGATATGATAGATATATTTGTATTTACCTCGGTTTAGAATGG